>JASDDO010000024.1:26174811-26445641 GCA_030015575.1 Agapanthus africanus | reverse complement strand
GGGGTCTGACGTTACTAGCCCCTAGGCAGATATGCGATACTCATAGACGAACGGATCGGACTGTATATACATTGTCACTGTTAGGCTCAGTAGGGTTTCCGGATGAGTTCGCTCATCGGCCTCCCTTGAGGTCAGTCCATGGGCAGCCGTTACGCATAGCTAGTGCCGCTGACGGTTTGTGGTTAAACCCACTGCCAGGGTACTGACGAGTCATTAGAGTCCCCCACAGACAGTTTCCCAAGTTCGGGCGAAACGTTGTAGAGGCCGTATGGTTTTATGGCAGGGTTCGGAAAATGCACGTGCGTTTACGCACGTGTTATTTTTCGGGCAGATGATACCGGTCGGCTTTGGTTTAAGCCGGATCCGAGTATTATATTGAGTAGGTATAATATCTTTGTCTCAGTTGCATTTGTATTCGGTCGTAATACAAATGCGGGTATATTTATACAGTTTCGGGGTTGTCCTGAAATTCGTTTCAGGATCACTTTTGGAAGTTGCCAGTTTCCAGTTTTCTATCAGCCGTCTTTTAACATTCGGTTAAAGACGGATTTATCTTTTCTTGGATGAGGGTGAGTCATGCTTCTAGAAGGTTCTAGAAATTGGTGACAAGGTTAATGACTCATGCTTTGATTTCAATGAGGTTTTGTTTTTCTTAAGATATTTATGCTTGATTTTTTCATGTGTTCACACATGATATTTTCCTTGTGGTCACCCTCTTTCTCCTACGGTCACCTCCTCCTCCATATAAGAGGCTGGCCCCCTCTCTCTCTCCTCACACACTCTCTCACTTGAGGTTTTCATATGGTTGTAAAAGATATGATAGTATTTGGGGTGCATGGAATTTTACAGTTCATTTCATTCCATCACCCAATTCCCTCGGCAACTTCATTAACCGATCGTCCACGGACTTGGACGAAGTGAGACAAAGTCATCTACTCATTCTCTACATCATTCTTGGTCATCTCTTTTGGCAAACTTGACGACCGAGTTGCCTCAAGTCAGAGGCGGGAGCCCGTTTAAAGAATCGTCGACGTGGTGCCACCTCGACGAAGAGATCGGAGATCGACGAGATCAGAGCAGCCGCAACGGAGCATGGGATGATGGTTGAAGAACTAAGGACTCGGATCGTTCGGTATAACCTTTCTACACTCTTTACAGTTTGTTAGTTTAGCAATAATGGCAGATCCGGGTTAAAGTATACGATAGCGCCAGTTAAAAAGTTTTTGTTCCGCATTTGGCGTCTGTAGACGGCCGGGGCGCTAACGTAGACTTACATGACATAGACGGCCGAATGCAATCCAATCTTCGTTAGATGAGTCCTTTTCACCGACAAGATGTATCGGGCCCACTGCAAGTATCCGGAGGGTGGTCGCGGCACCAATCCAATATTGTAGGCCTGTCCCTAAGGGCGTGCTTCACCCTGACAGATTCGTCTCCCTAAAATATCTATCGCCGGCGGCGGCTGCACGGGAATAGCACCAATTGCGGGTTGGAGGAGGTCACCCGAGTTCCAATTTTTAACCTCCACGGCATGCTTCACCGGGGGTTCATCCGCATAGGGGACTGGAGTTATGGGCTCAGACGGCATGGCAAAACCGAAGCTGCGGCGACCCTGGATGATCTGGCCGTACCACCTTCCCCACAAGTGGAGGTTTATGCGCTCGGGGTCATGATCTTTAATAAGAGCGAACGCCACCAGGTTCACTGGCGCATGGGGAAACCCTCCTTCTGAGCGAACGAAGGGGAAAGACAAGTCGTTAGACATGTTTCCTGTAGAAAGACAAAAATAACCGTTAGTGTTCTAACGCTTGGCATTTTAAAATCTTACTCCACACTGTGATGCAGTGGGTAGGGGACCAAAGAGGGACCCATAAAAATCTGAATGACGGTGCATCATTTAATAAGACAATCCCATCATTAGATGAGACTGTCAATTCATGAAAAGATTTACAAGAGAATATCCTCATTGGTGGGAAATCCCTAGAGACAAGGAGAAAATCTCCTCTTTTAGAGCAAAGCTCTGTCACAGAGTGACATTTGTCAAACTCTAGTCTCAAGAGAATAAAATCTCTTTAAGGAGAGCCTAGCCCTATATTAATAATGGAAAATCCATCAAAAAGAAAACTTCAACCCTTAAAGATTAAAATTTGGGATTTTAAAGATCAATGAAAACTTTTAAGAGTTCCACATTTTCAGATCAGAAAAGATCTACGTTTGATCCATGAGCAAAGCTCTGTTCATGAGTTAAAACCCATGAACAAGATCTCTGTAGATCTATGAACTTTCCAGAGCAAGGCTCTGCTGTTGAAACCCCAAAAGGGTTTTAGATCAAAGGTCTATGAGAGCAAGGCTCTATTAATCAATTTTAATTTAATTTAATTAATACCTAAGTTGTTTTCAAGTTCTGAACTCTGGAGTTCTTGTGAAAAGAGCAAGAGCAAGGCTCTAAAATTCTTAAACAAGAGCAGGGCTCTGAAAACTCAAGATTCTTGAAAGTGGTAAAACATTTACTAAGGACCAAGGTTCCTATTTATAGGCGTCTGCGCCCCTTCAACTTGTCAGTTGATCCAAAGGCTGGGATCTTACCACCGCTGTACTCACGTGCGCGCCACGTGAGCGCAACGGTGGGGGGGGGGCATTTGTTTCCCCCAATTAGAGCAGGGCTCTGTTTGAATTTCAAAAGATTCAAAATTTTGAAGCAACGCTTCAAATCCCGTGCGCTGCGCGCAATGCGCCACGTGTCAAAAGCGGATACGGCAGCACAACGCCCAAGGCAGCGCACCCAATCAGAGCAAAGCTCTATTTTAAGCAAAATTAACTGAAGCAACGCTTCAGCTACGCAAGCACTGCGCTGCGCGACACGTGTCAGCTCAGTTGCGCTAGCGCAGTTGCGCTGCGCGACACGTGTCAGCATAGATGCGCTAGCGCAGTGGCGCTGCGCTCTGCGCTGCGCGACACGTGTCAGCGAGACACGTGTCAGGGCAGTTGCGCTGCGCTCTGCGCTGCGCGACACGTGTCAGCGCAGTTGCGCTGCGCGACATGTGTCAGCGCAGATGCGCTAGCGCAGCGGCGTTGCGCTCTGCACTGTGCGACACGTGTCAGCGCAGATGCGCTAGCGCCGTTGCGCTGCGCTGTGCGCTGCACGACACGTGTCACGCGCTGGGGCATCTGCGCCAAACAGAATTAAATTTCTAAGAAATCTTTTCTGTTCTTGTTAAAACAAGAAGATTTTCTTCTGCAAAGCAGAAGCCCTTGGATCAAAGATCCAACGGTGGGGAAAGTTCCCCAAATCACTCAGAGAGGGATCTCTTTAACAAATTTAACTAATTTATGGGCACTATATAAAGGACCCTAGGCCTCAATTCAAAGGTATCAACATTTTCTTTAAAAAAAAGGGGTCAAGAGCTTCAAACAGAGAGAACTCTGAGAAAATTCCAAGAAAAAGGTAAAGAACCTTCATGAAATAGAAGCAATTTCTTCTAATAGATCATTGATCTAAAAACAAGATCAATGATCTTTACATAAAAAAAATAGTGCTTTGCACTTCTTATGAGCCTCTGGTTCTTTGAAACAAGAAGAAAACAATAAAATAAAAATAGTGCTTTGCACTTTTATGAACCTATGGTTCTTGAAACAAAAAAAAGAAAATTTTATTTTTCTTTTTTCTTTTTATTTGATCTAATTTAGATCAAGAAATCAAATAGTGCTTTGCACCACTGTTCTTGAATCTAAAAGATTCTTAGTGCTCTGCACTTCCAAACTGCGCTGTTGCGCTCTTAAGAGAGCGCCACGTGTCAGCCACAGAACAACTTGCGCTACGCGCTTTTGAAATAGAGTTTTGCTCTCTGTAATTGGCGCAACTCCCCAGAGCGCGCCACGTGTCTGCAGTGCAACAGCGCAAGCGCACTAGCGCAGCGCACTGCGCTGTTGCGCTTGCACTCGCCAGAGCATGACACGTGTCCTCACCACAAGCGCTTGCGCTCAGTGATTGGCGCAAAGCGCCTGATAAATGCAAGGCATTTCACTTCCTGAAGGGCCAGACCCAATTAAAAGGCTTAACAAGCCTAATAAATAAAATGCTGTGCATTGTTTGAAAGGGCAGAGCCCAATTGAAAGGTCCAATGGACCAAAACAAATGATCCTCATCATAATAAAAAGGGCAGAGCCCAGTCAAAATAGGCATAAATGGTCTGAAGTAATGCAATGCACAGGCCTAATAGACCAAAAATAAATAAGAGTGTTGAACATTTTCAACTGGACTTAGCCCAATTTTGGCCGTAAGTCCTTAAATTAAATCGGTTGAGCAAAGATTGCTCTCTTAAATCAATCTATATCCGGTTCGAGGGTACATCTCCGAGCTCCTCTGACACCTATCGTTGTAATCCTTCAACGACGTCGGAGAGGTGACGGGTCCCGACGACCACATACATGAATATGGACTGCGGGGTCCTTAAACTCGTGGACCGAAACGTCCTTAAACTAATATCGGACCGAAACGTCCCTAAACTAATATCGGACCGAGACGTCCTTAAACCGATATCGGACCGAGACGTCCTTAAACTAATGATGGACCGAAACGTCCCTAAACTAACATTGGACCGAAACATCCCTAAACTAATATTGGACCGAAACGTCCTTAAACTAATAACGGACCACCACGTCCCTAAACTGGAATATGGACCCCCATGTCTCTAAACTGGCCATGGGCCGCAACGTCCTTAAACTACCTATGGACTACTATGTCCCTAAACTGGAACAATAGAGCCTCCGAATGCTCTTTTGCCGGATCTAAACGGTCCCGTTTAAGTTGATCTTAGCCCCAAATATGGTTAACGTATCCTTAAACATTTAAATAAATGATAAAACTCCAAATCAACTTTGGTCCAAGGGTACATCTCCGAACTCCTCTGACACCTATCGTTGTAATCCTTCAACGACGTTAGAGAGGCGACGAGTCCCGACGGCCATATATTAAATGGATCACCCCGTTAAGTTGATCTTAGTCTCAAACAGGACTAACGTATCCTTAACGAACATTTAAGTTGATCTTAGCCGCAACGCGACTAATGCATACTTAAACTAAAAACACCAAACCCAAATCTAAGTAAATACGGATTTTGACTAATCCACGTCCTACGGGCGACGGCATTACTCAGTCTTCGTATACAATCCACGGGCAACCACAAACAAAACAAACACATACGACAAGAAGTGAAATTCTGGAGAAGTAGAAAGTTGTTACCGCAATGCGGTAGCGTAATTAACTGCAGGGGCTTGCGCCTGCAGGGAAGAGCGTCCCCACAATCAAAAACCCCTCAAGCGAGGGGGAATCTGACGAAGTCTGCTACATCGGCCGCATCCGTCCAAACCTCCGATACACAGTGCCATAAACTAACTTGGCATCTTCGGAGAGGTAAACGGATAAAACCATATAGCATCTGCCCCGAATCACAGGCATTACGGCGAAAAGCCAGTAGGCCGCCATTCGGAGGGGAACACAACCCTGGGTGAAATCAGCCAAAATTGCATATGCCAAGGGTCAAATTTACTGGAGATAAGTGCCTGGAACAAAAACGAGCCACTTTCAAACTACTCTGGTCGCAAATTGCGGCCAGAAGGAATTAATTTGAGGACTAGAGGAGAGGGTAGGGGCTAGGGTTTTGGTGGTACACTCCAGGTTGCCTGCACATCACTCTGTATTTGCAAAATAATTTTCAGAGGCTCCGGGTGTTGGCAGATTTCAAAATACACTCACAGAATCCACAATTCTTCCGATATCGGGTTTCTAAATCCGTATTCCGGGGTTCTAGTCTCTGGTTTGGGTTGTGGAAGGTTCTAGAATTAGGTGACTAGGTTTTGTGAGTCACTCATTTGCAAGGTGTGCATTATGACTCATCCTCTTCATTATTGCTAATGGTCACTCTCTTGATTCCTACACTCACCTCCCTCCCCTTTAATTGTGGCCGGCCCCTCTTGCTAATAGAGGGGTGGTTCATTTGAGGGAAAAAGATGATGATAGTATTTTGACTCATGGAAATTAGATAGCTTTAATGGCAGATCCGGGTTATAGTACGCGATAGCGTCAGTTGTAAAAGTTTTTGTTCCGCATTTGGCGTCTGTTAGACGGCCGGGGCGCTACCGTGGAGTTACAGTGGTATTAAAGCCTTGCCATTAAGCTATACTAATTTGTGCTAACACGTTTAAAATATCAATCGAGCGGAAATTTCAAAATTGCAATTTCCAAGTTTAAAGTTTTTGTTGATTTTAAATGTTGTCTAAAAATCATTTTGACCATACCAGAAAATAGAGTAGGCTTTTTAATGAACTCAGCCGAAATACGATCCACTGATTCGACCGTACGGCCGCGGATCCGCGGTCAACTCCTTGCTTTGACCGCGGAACCGCGGCCATCTTGGTGAATCAGTGGGCTATTTTTCTTCTGGTGCTTCAACTTTGGAAATTGTGGTTTTTGGTACTGTTCATTTGGGCCCAGATTTTATTACTGTACAACAGAAGTACGTGGGGTCCACTTCAGGAAGTTTTATTGATCGAAATTTTAAACTTGTTAGTATGCAGTATTTACATTATATCTCCGACCGGGAATGCCATTCGAGCGGTAAATTGCGTCTAATTGCTATAGCTCTTTTAGACGGATTTGCGAACGTGACATTCGCGTTGATGTTCTGTATTGTGCTGTGATGTTGCGGATATGTCGTGGTGGATAGCAGTGTGCAATGGTAGTGCAGTTTGGATTTATTTGTATATTTGTTATTGCGGGGCGAGCGTCCAATATGTGGACTGCCGTCACTGCCTGTTTGTATAATATTCTTTTAGGGCACGACCGGGCTGAGGTCGATGTACCCGTTGTACATATTTTTATTTCTGTACTAGGTTTACCCCGTGACGGAGTGCACGGATAGTCGGGTTCTGGAGGGCAACAGGTCCGTATCTCATGGCTTTGAGAGGCAGAGGGGCCTCACTCTAGAATTGGCAGACTATTCGCCGCACTTGTAGGGGGTACAGGTTGACCCAAGGAGGGGTGCTCAAGTTACCAAATTCCATGAAGTGCCGGGTGGTCCATTCATTTTGCTGTAGGGGGCTGCCTCGCTTCAGGTTTTGGCGGGTAACTTGCCGCACTCGTAGGGGTCTAGGTTTCATTGCACAGGCTATCCACACGACCAGGGGAACATCGGGTTTCAGTAGCGGCTCTGTGAAACCCGGGGATCCCAGATTATCTGTATTGTTCTGTGATACTTATTACTTTTCTGTAATGTTGCATATTATCACTCCTGGAGCGATTATTGTATATTGGTATATATACTATTAGATGTTGTATATGTTTTACACCCGCGCTAGTCCAGCCCCCGCTCTGTCGTTAGTTAAGTAACCTAACGGGTGATGACGGGACCCAGTGACGAATGCGGATGGCATATACGTACATTTTACTTTTCGTTCTTTTCGGTGTGATTGATTGATGGGACTGCGTTGATTCTGATAAATGCAAAGTAAAACAAACCTATATTTGATGTTGTTGGAACAAATTTTAAAAAGTGTTATTACAAAGACGTTTCTTTTTGTTTTGCATAGTGATATTCAGTTAGAATATCCTGCACCTCAATCGACGAGGTAAGGGCCGAGATCCCTTCACCGGGAGTGACCCCTTGGGCAGAAGTTTACGTCAGGGTAATAACTTCACTATAGTCGATTACAAGTTGCTTTGCATCACGGTATTCAGTTAGAATATCCTGCACCTCATTCCATGAGGAAAGAGCCGAGATCCCTTCACCGGGAGTGACCTCTTTAGCAAAAGGTTTTCGCCACTATATTTTTATAAAAAGCTATCAGGTTCCTTCAGCGATATCAAGTTCATTACGTTAAAGGTTTTTCGCCAAAAACCAGCCGTATCCCTCCGTCATTTCTTTTGAGTATTCAGTAGTATTCAAGCTATGCATTTTGACCAAAGCCAAGGCATAGTGTTTGGTAGCTGCTGGGTATTCATCTGTTGCATAGATAGATGAGTTAGTTTGGGACAGTCGTTCTGCCATTTTGGCCAAAGTCAAGGGCATGTGCGGGTGGGTTCAAATTGACCTGTATAGTGACGGGTCGAACTTGGCATGTGACTTATGACATTTTGACCAAAGCCAAGGTTATAAGAGCATGGGGCAAAAATCATATCGGGAGTTTCTAAAGAAACTGAAACTTGCCAAGTATGCGCATACCTTCTGGAGTGTGATAACATGAGTGGATTCCGTCACGTTATCATGCGATAAGAGTTGGATCCCGATTCCCACTGATGAGTTGGTTTACTCTTCGGGTGATCCCGATTGATTCTTCTTTTAGGTTTGGAGGAGAATTTGACGGTACAGTGGGAGGTTTCCTGATTAGATAGAGTGATAACCATTCTGATCTAGGTTAGAGTGCACGCAGAGTGTTTCTTTTCTCTCTCTCTTTGGCAGCAACCTTTGACCGACCCTAGACTATGACTCATTGACCAAGTTGACCGAACCTTCTTAAAATACTGGCTTTTGGATTGTCTAAAGTTGCATAAGTCATTGCCGCTCCTTCTTTTACCCTTTGCATTTCTCAGAACACCCCGTATTATTACGGACATCCACTTCCATTGGATAGATCCATCGTATGGTTATATACGAACTCGGAGGGACTTCTTCGAGGATGGATCCAGGTTCAGGAGAAATAGAATTGGTTTATTTAGTTGTCTTTTATTATCACCTTCTCTCAGGTTGCGAGGGCTCCTTAGTTTAGGAGAGTACACCTATTACGCTTATTGGATAGTCTTATTCCAAACCATAGGCTGGTGCCGAAAGGTAGGGAATGAAGAAAACCAATTAGCCTAAAGTAGGGTGTACAGAAGGTAATAACTAAAGATAAAATAAAGGGATTAGAAAGAGGGCAAAGTAAATTGCGACTGCTGTCATTCACGACTAAACCACGTACTTCATCGCCACTCCTATTTCACCTTTGCTTTTTTCCCCAGTTCGGGAGAAATAGAATAAGGTATTATTCAGTTGTCTTTTATCATCATCTTCTCTCAAGTTGCGAGTACTCCTAGGATTAGGAGAGTACACCCATTATACTTACTGGATAGTCTTCTTCCAAACCATAGGCTGGTGTCGAACGGTAGGGAAGGAAAAAAACCACTTAGCCTAAAGGGGTGTACAGAAGGTAATGAATATTTACAAATAAAGGGATTTGGGGAGAAGGCAAAGAAATATACGGTTAAAATCATGAATTGGATTATAGAAGAGGCATTACTATGAATACCAGGATACCCCTACGAAACATTTTCATGTTTCAGTGCATTGTTAAAGGAAAACTGATTTTCCGATTAGATACTTACTCCAGGGCATGTATTTACCAGGTATGATTCTCACATCTGTATGGTTTTACAGATGATGAGTGGGAGTAGGTTATTGGGAATAAGGTGATCATCCTCATTATATCGGAATTCGTTGTAATTGGTGATATTTGAGGAAGTCGCCTGAGTTTATGCCAGACGGCATGTATTTGGTTTTAAATATCCGTTGTTGTGCACCAATTTCAAAATGATATATCTGTACGTTTATTTTTATAAAGTGAGATATAACTTTTTGAAATTATGTCTATGACATTTACCTATATCAGTTGACGATTGGGTAAGGAGCATTGAACAACGGAGTAGTTCTTAACCATAAGTACAGTTTTCAATCTACGATGCACACGTTTTGAGTTATTCGACTCAGCGGACTTATACTGAGTATTGTATGTTGTCCAGAGTCCGTCAGGACAAAGGGGTTGGTTCTCGTACTATGTTCTGTTTACTTATGACTTTTCTAGAACTTAGACAAGTGTTTCGTAGAAATACAAGGTCTAAGTTTTGAGAAGTTGTGGGTATAAGAATAAAGTAGAAAACCAGGTGTCGTAAGTATCGGGATTTTTTAAAGAGATCGAAGATGTAGATTCTTGTGATTGGTATTCAGATGATAGTAATGGTTTTGAGAAACTTGTTTCTCTTTCAGATTACTCATAATTGGATGTATTCCTAAGTTGAGTAATGCTGATTAGCCTCTCTCCATTAAATTGATATGCACTGGAGACAGCCGCATGATTTGAATCTGGTTCCAATTAAATAAGTGCCAAAGTTTCTATATTGGATATAAAATGGTTCATATCTTAACGATGTTAAGGTACGGAGAGTTGTCCAGCTTATGCTTAAAACCAGACTCTGGATAACTCAAGACACGTTTCTGTAATGGCAGTTTGTGGGTTGACCCTGGCTTTGACGAGGGTTGACTTTCTACCATCTGGAAGATCAATAGTGATATTGTTCTTGACTCGCCACAGTTTTAGTAAAATTGATTTTTTCAGAAAACAATAGTGGGAGTATGGTAGAACTGGAAGTGATTCCAGAACCGCAAACGATTACGGAAAATTTAATAGGACCTATATATTCAATCAGGTTTGACATTCCAATAGCCACTTCGCAGATATGGTGGGTAACCTCAGACACCCGAGAGGTACTCCGGTAGCCTCAAGGACGGTGACAGGGAGGTTCTTGTTTACCCAGACTTGACACTACTGTTGTTCCAAGCTATGAGACCCGGCAGGAGGTTAAGTATAGCATCGTTCTAAACTAGCTTTAGAAGTGGACGTATATATTATTCTGCCAGAGGGTTGTCGTAGTCAGTGGGAGCAGCGGAAGCATAGTGGGCAAGTAGCTTATGTCTATTTATAGGCTTGAGCAAATATATAGCGGAGATAGATCATCTATTTTTGATATGACAGGCATGGGTTTGACTTCATCAGAATAGGGGATGGATCTGTTGAGAAGGTAGCAGGGTGTGATATCCTGTTATTTGGATGACATACACAGAGAAAATTCCTATACTACAATCGGTTGTACTTTGGTCGTCACACAGTTGTTTCTCCTCAAAGGATATGGATATAATATTGGACATTCTGGTTTCTAGATCTATGGTTTTAGATCAAGATTTGGATAGTTTCCCAATGTGGGTACTTTGACAGTATTCTAAAGGTATTTAGAATAGATGAGTCCTGGCATGGTGGTTTATCTGCAGGTGATGGAGTCACCCTCTCTAAAGCTATCTTACAGACTAAAGGGGAGAGGGATGTGCATGATTGGCAGATCACTTGTTTAGGAAATTGAGTCAATCGTGAGATGTCAAGTACCACATCAGATGTTGTTTTTGCACTAGATGTGATAAGTTTATATTAATCCAATCCTGGAGAAACATAAGGAAGCAGTTTTAGAACATAAGTGCATGTTCTACGGATTTGATGACAACAGCATCCTTCGGGAAACGGATATCATTCCAGGCTTCCAATGTGACATGGATGACAGAGTGATTGTCAGAGTTATAGTTTTCCCTCTGACGAGGGACAGTATTATGGACAGATGGTCCAAGAGGATATTGTGGAAGGTATGGTACTGGATACTGATTAGGTTCAGTTATCGATACAGTCTAAGAAGTTTGGATTTGGAGTTCATTCATGACAGATATCACTCGATTCTAAGACAGGTATCCAGACATATTCTAAGACAGGTATCACTCGATTCGGGAGATGCTTTCTCCGCGAACTTGAGATTTAGAGAGATATAGAAAGAAACATCAGGGCGGATCCACTCACTGAGGCTATTTCTTGAACACAAGAGTTTTACAAACTAGCTTTGTGAAACTGATTAGTAGAGAAGTTGGATGTTCGGTATCACACGGGCTGTGAGTATGCGACATCGCAATAATTAGCCTTAAGTGCAAGTGGGAGATTGTTGGATATAGTGCCCTCAAAGTCAATTATTGGATCGCAGGTACGTGATTGCAATGATTGAGGCATGACCTATACCGATATGACAGTCTTGCTCGAGATGATAGTATGCTATCTGGTTTGTCTTTATCATCGTATACATGCTTTAGTTCACTATTGCATGATGATAGAACCCATAGGATTCTTGCTTGACTACCAGCAGTATGATGGCGATCATATACGTGGGAGCTGGGGTCTATAAGTACATCCTTAAAGTGTCCCTAGTCGTGGGAGTTTTTGAGACAGGGCATCGATACTTCAGAGTAGATTGGTGTATACAATCGAGACCCCGACGAGGGGCAATGGCCGGTCTCACAAGCCATTAGTGTCAGTTGGTTCACCTAAGATGTATACAGGTGCTCATTGGGTTATGAGTACATCGGAAAGGACTCGCCGGGAACATACTAGTTGGTATTATACATATCGTCAGATAGCAGTTCTCTGGTGACATGTGTACATGTTAGTTTGTCGACCTGAGATCGTCATTTATCTCGTGTGAGTTCCCACTGTGCTTTGATTTCAACCCTACCACGCTCAAAGGAGACATGCAAACAGGTATTTTTGGGGTACAGTCCCGAGCCACATGGAGGCAGTGAGCGGATCTTCGGGGATTCGTCTCTCCCGGTATTAGGGGTTGATGTCGCACAGTGCACGGGTGGCCATCACTAGAAATCCTCGGCCGAGGTAGTGGAGAATTACTGATTTGGATCAGTAGTTTCTCAGATGGTGATGGGCTTCATGCCGACACGATTTATCGCGTTATTAGGGGTCTGACTTTATCCACCACCCTAGACTCGATATGCGATACTCTTTAGACGAACGGACCAGACTGTACGGATATTGTCACTGTCAGGCTCAGTAGGGTTTATGGATGAGCTCGCTCGTCATCTTCCCTTCCAGTCAATACATAGGCAACCGTTACGTACAGCTTGTACCTCTGACGTGCTAGAGGTTATACCCAGTGCCAGTGTGTTGATGAGTCATTAGAGTCCCCCACAGACACTTTCCCAAGTTCGGACGAAACGTTGTAGAGGCCATATGGTTTTATGGCAGGGTTCGGAAAATGCACGTGCGTTTACGCACGTGTCATATTTCGGGCAGATAATACTGGTAGGCTTTGGTTTAAGCCGGATCCGAATATTATACCGTGTAGATATAATATCTTTGTCTCAGTTACATTTGTATTCGGTCGTAATACAAATGCGGGTATGTTTATACTGTTACGGGGTTATCCTGAAATTCGTTTCAGGATCACTTTTGGAAGTTGCCGGTTTCCAGTTTTCTATCGTCCGTCTTTAACATTCGGTTAAAGACGGATTTATCTTTTCTTGATGAGGGTGAGTGTGGAAGGTTCTAGAATTAGGTGACTAGGTTTTGTGAGTCACTCATTTGCAAGGTGTGCATTATGACTCATCCTCTTCATTATTGCTAATGGTCACTCTCTTGATTCCTACACTCACCTCCCTCCCCTTTAATAGTGGCCGGCCCCTTTTTCTAATAAAGGGGTGGTTCATTTGAGGGAAAAAGATGATGATAGTATTTTGACTCATGGAAATTAGATAGCTTTAATGGCAGATCCGGGTTATAATACGCGATAGCGCCAGTTGTAAAAGTTTTTGTTCCGCATTTGACGTCTGTTAGACGACCGGGGCGCTACCGTGGACTTACATGGGTCTCCAATCAATCACCACAGGGGTTGTGTATCCTCTACTAGTCTTAATTTCATCTTTGGGTTCAACTAAAACCCTAATCCTCAACTCAAGTTTTCAAACTTCCCAAAGCCACACAATATCGGTTCTAATTTAACATGGATGTAAAAGCAATGGAAATACTAAGCTAATGATTCAGAAAATATCTCATTTGGCAACTCAAGAATTTTCTTAAGTTGCCTCAAGTGTCCAAAATGCAAGCTTTCTTGGTCCAATGTGTTGCTAGTGAGCTCATGCACATTTTTAATGAAGTGGGTATTGGGTTTTGAGGTGTTTATTGTGATGATTTGAGGAGGTAGAGAGGCAAGGGGAGAGAAGAGGCAGCAGCAGCAGCAAGGAGAGGGAGAGGAGAGAAAATGAGTAGAAGAATGAAGAGGGAGTGGCTTAAGACAAAGGTTGACCCCTCACCCTCTCTTTCTCTCTCTTGCCCATACTTCTATATTCTATTCTTTTCTTTTTTTTTGTTTTCTTCTCTCCTCAATAGCAAACCCAAAACAAACAACCATATACCCAAAAATCATATAGGAATAAAAATTTAACAAGTGTGAAAAAAAGACATGTGCACAAAACACGCTTAAAGTCCGATTAGCGATTTTTAATCGCGATTAGCACTAAATAGCATATAATTAATCATAAAAACTTATAATTTGCATAATTCACATAAAACACTCTCTTTTTAGTAATTTCCATAATTTTCCAATTTTTTCCCAATTTATCGGTATTTAATTATACCGCAATATTAAAATATTCATTAAAATTAATACTAAATTATAAAAATTCCCAAAAATAATATTTTATTTTTCTGAAATGTTACAAGTACCAGTTTCACTAAGATCCAGTATCATTTGGTATTTAAATCACATTTTAAACGGATAGCTTGTACGACAGATTTCTGTCATTTCAGTTTGCACCCTTCATCAGTAATCCGATTATAACTCCACAACAAAAATGAATATTGTTGATCCGTATCCTGTTATGTAAATTTAACTCATAACCCTACAATTAGTTGAACATTAGCATCACCTAATTATACTCTCAACAGGGGGTAAAACGTGTTCCGAAACGGATTTCTAGTTCAGAAAGCAGTAAACACTTAAAAAGAAATGACCGTAATTTGTGAACCCGAAACTCGATTGACACGAAACCAATTTTGGTGCATAGATAATTAAATATACTGCCCACTCCTTGTATATCAGTTTGCTTAATTATGCACGTGTGATTTTATATGAATTTTTCTTGTCCAACCGACACCGGTTGCTCATATATTTTAGCAGTGCATTTACTATATCCCCATCATGTGCATGATTGTCATACTTTTGTAAATAGTGTTCATTTTCAACGATAACCTAGTGACCGTATTATATTACCAAGTGATAAATATTAGTGATTGGATTCTGGCTAGCACGTTTGTGTAGAAACGTGAATGAATAAGTGAAGTAATATGTACTTGTACATAATCTGCGAAATCAACTAGTTATTGCATTGTCGACGCTATGGGACATATATAAGTGTAAGTATAACTGGAATGGGACGGTTAATGAAGCACTTATATTAGTGTCATAGGTAAGATGTCGAACACTGTCCATTTATCTTGGATACCAATCGAGACATGCTTGATGGAGATCATGTCTCCAGCTCTCGCGTAGAATTGTCATGGAGCGACTAATATTTGGGTTCATGGTCGGTGTTTGATGTAGACCGTGGGTGTGGGGTAGTTTGAGTGTGAGTTTGATCAACGGAATCTCGGGAGTCCCACTGCCGGTATATACACCGATTTTGGGAGTTGTATGGATAGTGTTACTGATTATTAGCGAGCGTGATTCGAGCTCGTGTTCCCTTTCCCCTGGGGCTTACCCTTGGGTTGGGGATACTCCTGCGGTGATTGACGCTCATACTTGGACTGACGATATGATTAATAACTTGGACATTGAGACTTAGAGACCGATAGGTTTAGCGATATGGACATTGTATTGATTACTGATTCGATATACCTGCTTTATTGTTTACCTGTACCGGTTACTTCATGCTCATGTCATCACTCCATGCTTACTGTTTCTTATTCATCATCATTGCACGTGTTTACATATGTATTTATATATATTGCTATTGTGTCGCTCTAACGACCTGAGTATGCATGCTCAGAGTGAAGCGGATTTAGCTCGGATCAGGATCTGTCGTACCTCGTGGATATCGAGCACATTTAGATCAGCGACGCCAGCGTTATCTTTCCCTTGATCTCCATCTGGTTAGTTCTATATCTGTTTTGATAGAATTAATGACTGCATTTCTCATTACTGGTGCATTGATTACTGATTACTATGTAATGATAGAAGCCGAAGTGTCACTAGTAAAATAGGGGGTTGCCCCTACGGATAGTTTAATCCGTAGGGGCAGAAATAACTTGGCCCTACGGATATATTCGTAGGGCTAAAAGGTTGCCCCTACGGGCAAAGACGTCCAAGAATAAAAATATTAATTCTTAATTAGGTGTTTGCCCCTACGGAGCCGCAAACAAAGGACCTACGGATATATCCGTAGGGGCAAGTAAATATCGATTTAATAAAATCCCAGATCGATCGCCTACGCTCATTTTCCTCTCTCTCTCGATCGGGCGCGAAAATAAGCCCCCAATGCGCCACGCCGTCGCCGCCAAGGTTGTTCTCCTCGTCGCCACCGCCGGTTTCGTCGCCACTGGAGTTCTCGTCGCCACCGCGGTTAAGGTCGTTGCCACCGCCGTTCAGATCGTCGCCCCTGCCCCAGCAGCCGTTCAGGTGAGTAAATCTCGAGGTAAGTTAAAGAATTTATTGGATTATTTTGGGCTTAAGGTTCATGGCGCGCGAGTTGGGGTTGGGCTGGGGTCGCAGTCGCAGTCGGGGTCGGGTTAGGGTTAGGGCATGGGCTGGGCTGCGGGGTCGGGGTCGGGGTCGGGGTAGGGTTAGGGTCGGGGTCGGGGAAGGGGAAGGGTCAATTTATCAAATTTTTTATTGGGGGTGCGGCTGGGGCTGCGGGCTGGGGCTAGGGCTGGGGAAGGGGAGGGTCAATTTATCAAATTTTTAACAAGATTTGTATTAGTTTGCAAGAACACTTAAGTTTATCACAAAATATTGTTTGGGTTTTCGATTTATATCTTTTAGCGGTATGTATCCGTTGTCCCAAATTTTGAATTATCTTATACTAGTATTTATGCATGTGCAGATCTTCTTTATCCTGACAAAAGATCCATATCCATTATCTTAACTTAAAATCCTTTAGAGGGTGCTAATCCTAAATAACAACAAAATGATGTTAAATATTTCATCCGATTTTCACAAGATCATACTTGAAAAAAATTCAACTACTTTCACAATTTCACAATCCTAACCAACTCCCAATTTATTATGGTATTCGATCATAACTTGAGAACAAATTCTCTTTTCTATTGCCATCCCATATCAAACCCTAGAATCGTGGGCCATTTCAAATTACACCAAATTGAGGCAAGAATAGGATGAAACCAACATAACCAACAATAAAGAGCTTTATTTGGTAATATATATTGATGAACAATGGTTGCTGTGTTAAATCCAACCCTCACATCACATGCATATCAATAAAGGAGAGGACTGACCAAAATGCTGAATTTTAACAATTGTGAAAGTTCTTCGGTCAGGATGTAACAGAAATAAGGAAAAAAAACCTAAAATATTTCTCACAAAAAAGAAAAAGCAAACTTCTCTCCCATATCATTAACAAAGCTTATCACTTTTGATTCTCGAAATTATTTTACATTATATTTTCATTCAAAACGTTTTGCTAGTTTGCTCACCAACCGTTTGATAAAATTCCAAAACTATTTTTACTTTCCTTGCTCACAATTGCTCTTGACTACGTACAAATCTTGAAAACCCATTAACGCTCTTGCAATAATATGCAAAATCACATGAGGATTCACATTCATCACCACCACCTAAGGCTAGGGTTTGGGCTGGGGCTGCGGCTAGGGCTGTGCGTCCTCCAGAGGGCGATCATAGGATCGGTGAAGTGAGGTGGCTGGATATGAGATACAATGGATTTCCATGTGTTCAATGGAATGCTGAGGGTCAGAGTCGGTTATTCATATATCTCCCAAAAAAGAATGAGTTTGTTATCAAAGGTGTATTGATTTCTACATCAAGGAATATCAGTTATATGTCATTCAGTGACTAAGTCTGTTTCTGGCCCAACCATATTTATGAATCGTTTCTTCTTTTTCCTTCTTACGTATATTTACTAGTTCAGACTGTATGCACCTCTGCAATCAACGCCGAGAACTTATACATTATAGGTTAATAGACATATGCTATGAAATCACGGTGCATATCGAATTCATGATATGTTATAGTCCCTCATTATTTTTACTGTGGTGAGAAAGCAGTCGCTGGTGGCCACAAGCCATAGAATTGGAAGTTGTCCTACCTGCGATAACATCTTACAAATCATCAGTAGACATCTCTGTTATATTAATCTTTTAATGTCAGCTTGCATGCATGTTTATTTGCATATTTCCTATGCTAATTATATTCTTCTAGATCATGTTTGCCTAATCTATCCGAGGCTTAGCATAATCTAGTGGCGATAAACAATTCCATCTTCTGCTACTATGGTGGCACTGAGAAACTTCCATTTAGAAATGACAACACATATTTTGTGGAAGTACTGTACATAATAAGAATGAGAAGACAGTAATGTGGCAGAAGAAGAAGGAGAAGACAGTATGCATGTATATACATTTGAAATTTAAGTAAAAACAACCCTACACTTAAGCGAAATCATAAATCGAAACACACATATATAGAATACAACTCATACATGGGTATCCTCAAATCTAACTTTCATTGAATTTGCACGCGCACTTAAAATAACAACCTTTATACTAAAAAATTATGTATGCCATTACTTAGTAGTTTATGGTTTTTAGACGCAAAAGCCATTTGAGAAATACTTTTCCAACCCACTATTAATCCATATTCTCAATATAGTCATTGAATTTGCACGCGCACATAATAAGAAGGAGAAGACAATAATGTGGCAGAAGAAGAAGGAGAAGACAGTAATGTGGCAGAAGAAGAAAAAAATGGCATTCCTCGTTCTCTGTTTCAGCATCAATCTTCTGATATGAACTAATGATGGCTTTCACATAGGCTTTTCCCTTTAGAGACTTCTTAGTGTCCAATGAAAAGCATACATCAGATTTGTGCAGGTCGGGTTCTTCTATGACTTTCAAGAGTCTCAACTGATTCTGTAAATTACACTCTAGTTGGGTGGTACTTTTACCACTTCTCACTGCAGGTGCGCTCTCTAATATCCATTTTGAATGTAATATTATCGATATTCAAAATGGATATTAGAGAGCGCACCTGCAGTGAGAAGTGGTAAAAGTATCATCCAACTAGGGTGTAATTTACAGAATCAGTTGAGACTCTTAAAAGTCATAGAAGAACCCGACCTGCACAAATCTGATGTATGCTTTCCATTGGACACTAAGAAGTCTCTAAAGGGAAAAGCCTATGTGAAAGCCATCATTAGTTCATATCAGAAGATTGATGCTGAAACAGAGAACGAGGAATGTCATTTTTTTCTTCTTCCGCCACATTACTGTCTTCTCCTTCTGCCACATTACTGTCTTCTCCTTCTTATTATGTGCGCGTGCAAATTCAATGACTATATTGAGAATATGGATTAATAGTGGGTAGGAAAAGTATTTCTCAAATGGCTTTTGCGTCTTAAAACCATAAACTACTAAGTAATGGCATATATAATTTTTTTAGTATAAAGGTTGTTATTTTAAGTTTTCCCTTATAGAGATATGATCTAACTGCATCTATAAACTATAAGTGTGCAGAATATTATGATAAGAAATCATAAGAAAGGGTCGTAGCCATGCATAACCTTGAATCTACATACCAAATCATGCAAAAGCATGCACTTATTGTCACCTTGCCTTGGAATATAAAATATCTTGGAAGACTATAAGCGAGCATTTAAATCTTGATAGCTTTTGACTTCAACATATATTTTTCTCAAGTACCATGAAATATACTTGCTCCGTATAAACCGTTTTCAGGAAGATGGATTAATAATGACAAATTATCCATTGTGGCTCACTAGGTTAGTATTTTCTCTTCTATTGACCATCTTTCTAATCTGCTTGGTAAATTTATTCGGAACCGGCTGCGAATCATTAAAAGACATGCATAAGAAAGAAAGCTAAAATACAGATATATAGCATACCGATACATCGAAACTTCATAGTTGCGATGGCAATCCAGAGATATTTATTTCTACACACGTGGTGCGCGTGCGAATGCGTTAGGCATCATGGACAAATATTTCAGAACATGGAAAGTATTATTCGTATAAAGTAATTAAAACTTTTAAACACCTTGGGTAGATATTTTCTTAGTTGATGCAATCATATCATGAGGACTAAATTTAAGCTATTATACATATGCTTATGTATTTTTCTAACCTAATATATCACACACACACAGAGAGAGAGAGAGAGAGAGAACACCAGGTAGATAGAGAAATCAGGTAGCAGGATCCTGAAGAAATGGAGTCCATAGCATTGCTCATCATCATCATCCGTGATCCCTTTGAAAAAATATTATCAAAGGGATCATGGATGATGATGATGAGCAATGCTATGGACTCCATTTCTTCAGGATTCTGCTACCTGATTTCTCTACCTACCAGGTGTTCTCTCTCTCTCTGTGTGTGTGTGTGTGTGTGTGATATATTAGGTTAGAAAAATACATATGCATATGTATAATAGCTTAAATTTAGTCCTCATGATATGATTGCATCAACTAAGAAAATATCTACCCAAGGTGTTTAAAAGTTTTAATTACTTTATACGAATAATACTTTCCATGTTCTGAAATATTTGTCCATGATGCCTGACGCATTCGCACGCGCACCACGTGTGTAGAAATAAATATCTCTGGATTGCCATCGCAACTATGAAGTTTCGATGTATCGGTATGTTATATATCTGTATTTTAGCTTTCTTTCTTATGCATGTCTTTTAATGATTCGCAGCCGGTTCCGAATAAATTTACCAAGCAGATTAGAAAGATGGTCAATAGAAGAGAAAATACTAACCTAGTGAGCCACAATGGATAATTTGTCATTATTAATCCATCTTCCTGAAAACGGTTTATACGGAGCAAGTATATTTCATGGTACTTGAGAAAAATATATGTTGAAGTCAAAAGCTATCAAGATTTAAATGCTCGCTTATAGTCTTCCAAGATATTTTATATTCTAAGGCAAGGTGACAATAAGTGCATGCTTTTGCATGTTTTGGTATGTAGATTCAAGGTTATGCATGGCTACGACCCTTTCTTATGGTTTCTTATCATAATTTTCAGCACACTTATAGTTTATAGATGCAGTTAGATCATATCTCTATAAGGGAAAACTTAAAATAACAACCTTTATACTAAAAAAATTATGTATGCCATTACTTAGTAGTTTATGGTTTTAAGACGCAAAAGCCATTTGAGAAATACTTTTCCTACCCACTATTAATCCATATTCTCAATATAGTCATTGAATTTGCACGCGCACATAATAAGAAGGAGAAGACAGTAATGTGGCAGAAGGAGAAGACAGTAATGTGACGGAAGAAGAAAAAAATGACATTCCTCGTTCTCTGTTTCAGCATCAATCTTCTGATATGAACTAATGATGGCTTTCACATAGGCTTTTCCCTTTAGAGACTTCTTAGTGTCCAATGGAAAGCATACATCAGATTTGTGCAGGTCGGGTTCTTCTATGACTTTTAAGAGTCTCAACTGATTCTGTAAATTACACTCTTGTTGGGTGATACTTTTATCACTTCTCATTGCAGGTGCGCTCTCTAATATTCATTTTAAATGTAATATTATAGATATCCATGCCTCTTTATGTCAAAATTACTTATATTGTCAATGTTTGATTGTTTAGTTGTTGGTGATGCGTCCATATCAGGGACAGAGGCCACTCCCGTTCCTCCAGGTATGTTTATATATTATATAGGGCATGTATATTGATTTAGAATGCTATATCATAAATATACACACATTCCTTTTGCTCTTAGTCGTCCAACTCATTATCATGCGCTGCTTGATGAGATTAGATTTGCGCCTGATGATCTACAAGAGCTTGTTCACTCCCTGTCATATGTGTAAGCAGCGCTATATGCGAGTTTACCTTGTTAGTATGTATGTACTGAAATTAAATAATATTATTCAAATTTTGATACATGCAGATACCAGAGGAGCACATCTTCTATCTCTGTAGGTAAGGCTTTGAATTTGTTGATTTTGGTATTTCTTGTCAATTTTATAGACCAGTATGTGCTAAATATAATGTTCTGACAGTTGCTAGGGGGAAGGCAACATTCGAGGCTGCTGACCCCAGTCCTGGACGCCGCACACGGACGGCACCACGGGGGTTGGGAGAGAGGCCGAGGACTGGGCTCTAGCAGGGCCCATATGAGGTTGGACTCCACCCCGGTGGTTACTTCCTCCGTCTCCAGTGAGCGACGTATCCAGCAGGAACAGGAGAGCTTGAAGGCCACCGTTCAGGAGTTGAATGAGATGCTGGTATGTATACTACTTAATAGTAAAATATAATGTCATATTATAGATATCAATATATCCAATATCAGTACATAGCCTGAGCTTATTTGGTTGTAGACTTATGTTTTATTAATCATACATGTACATATCTAATTAAAATAAACTACAGTTTTCCAAACTAGATATCCAAATGGGGTTTCGAAATAACTCGATAATGATAAGAAGTCGAATGTGGGTGTAGGAGCGGGTGGTTGAGCAGGCCCAGGCCTGGGGAACGATTTTACCGGACAGAACGATCCGAGGCTGCTGACCCCAGTTCTGGACGCCGCACACGGAGGGCACCACGGAGGTTGGGAGAGGCCGGGGATTGGGCCCTAGCAGGGCCCATATGAGGTTGGACTCCACCCCGGCGGTTACTTCCTCCGTCTCCAGTGACCGGCATGTCCATCATGAACTGGATAGCTTGAGGGCCAGCGTTCAGGAGTTGAAGGAGATGCTGGTATGTATACTACTTTATAGTAAAATATCATTTCATATTATATACATATCAACATATCCATAATTAGTACGTAGCTTGAGCTTATTTGGTTTTAGACTTAAGTTTGATTAATCATACATACATATGTAATTGAAATAAACAACGCTTTTCCAAACTAGATATCCAAACAGGGTTTCGAAATAACTTAATAATGATACGAATTCGAATAATAAACAGTTCTTACACGCTTCTTACACACGTTATATCCAGACGCGACAGGGTAGATCGGCCGAGCATCCACACGCATCTCCTTCGGCTGCGGCTCCGCAAGCCACTACATCGGCTGCGGTTCCGCAGACAGCTCCTGTAGCTCCACCGCCCACTCAGACTCCCGCTCGCGACGAATTGCAGAGTTTATTGACCGAGAAGCAGGCGCGCATTATTCTATCGTTATTCAGAGGTGGAGCTGGACCGAGCTAGGGTAGATTTTTGGTTCTTTTTTTTTGAAACATGTATTTATTTATATCATACACATTGTACTACATTTTGAAACGATATTGATATTGGTTTGTATTTATATCATATTCAGTTTTTGTGTTTCTTTTGTATATTATATATATGCGTGAGATGTGATTATGAATACTGCAATATATGATTTGATTGATGTATATATTATTGTGCACAGGGAGGGAAAAAATCAAGCAGCCCATTTTTTAAAAAAAATTACAGACAATATGTACCTACGGATTAATCCGTAGGCACACATGTTACCCCTACGGATATATCCGTAGGGGCAAAATATCAGCAGTAACTGATATTTCCCCCAGATCTCAGTGTCAGGGGGTTGGGAAAGCCCCTACGGATATATCCGTAGGGGCCACTGACTCTCCCCTACGGCGTTATCCGTAGGGGCAAAATATCAGGAATCCTGAATTTGTGTCCCTACGGAAACGTACCTACGCATATATCCGTAGGGGGTATTACATGCCCCTACGGGTATATCCGTAGGGCCAAGTAATTTATTAAAATAAACCGTAAATAATATAAAATCTTATACCCTTCGGCTTAATCCGTAGGGGCAACGGGACCTACACATATATCCGTAGGGGCAAAAATGTAACCGTAGGGGCAAGTTCAGGACCTCAACTTGCACCTGCGGCCTTTACACCTACGGGGTATTTTTTCGCCCCTACGTATATATCCGTAGGGGCAGTGGGTTGCCCCTACGGATAAATCCGTAGGGGCAACCCTTCTTTGTAGTAGTGTGTGACTACGGCAGGATATTTTCTTGACCGTTGGAGCATGGTTGGCCTTGTCACCCATCGTATTCCGTATTTTGGGAAGCGGGACGTGACAAATTCGACATAGATTTAGAAATCAAATAACAAGCAATTTGAAATGCCAGCAAATCACTTCAAATGACTTGCCATATGTTTTTAAACGGGGTGTTCTTAAATGATTTGGGACTAACACCCCTTATTGATTTTCATTGCTAAATCTGTTGCTTATATTTAACAATTCAATTTCAAAGAACACTTTCGAAGTGTCAACGAATTAAACGGGTGTCTTGTTCAACACACTTGTCCAAAAATCCAACAGAATATTAATTTATAAAGTACAGCTAAAGAAGATGTTTTTTGTATGGTGGAAGATACACCGGAAGGACGCCCTGACAAACAAGCTTCAAGAAATTCTAACTGTGGAGAGAAGGAGACGCATATTATTTATAATAATTATTGCTCAATTGCTTTATTGCCCAATGATTAATGCCCTTTAAGGTTTAAGATCTAATCGCAAACCAATGTAAATCAAACTAAGACCAGGGTTTGGAAAACTCGGTGCATGTACACAAGAACCAGAGGAAAGAAAGCCCGAAATGATAACAGACATCCAGTTGAAACCACGGCATTATTACAGAATAATGCAAGGATTAAAACTAAGAATAACGAGGCATTGTTTTTTCTTTTGATTAATTGTATTTATATGTGATCTCTATTTAATTTCACATCCAAAACTACCTGGTAGAGCACAGGGAATCTCAAATGAAAGTATGCGGCTTGTTGTTTTTGCGGAATAGTGTGCGTCTGAGGCTAGATTGCAACCGATAACAAATCTCTCACAACACATGCTCCATCTTCAGGTTTAACGTAACATGAGGCCGGCCGTCATCCGAGATTGCATTCCATTTGTAGTAGATTATTAAATACAGTGACGGAGCGAGGATATCAGGCTCGATGAGGTAAGAACATTCACCATAAAATTTATATGTAATGCGATAATTTTCTATTATCATCATGTTCACACGCTGGCATTGAAAAATATTCATTCATCTTTGTTTTTCAATTTCACCATGGTGTGATTATAAAAGATAATTCTAATAAAATACCAATTGCTCAATTAAAACTAGATTGCCTACAATATGAGATCAACATTATATTATCAGAATAATTAATTCTATATAGACAAAAGTTTATTGCATAGATCAACGTCTCATAATGTTTGTATTATCATGGAAAGTTAGGAATATACTCGGATTTGTAATTGGAGAGAGCCAAAATCAATATTTAATAAATGTAATTTTTAGACATTATTGATCCTTTAACCGTTATGACTTAAAAAGAGGTTCAAATAAAGAGCCGTCCAGCAAGCTGGAACTGCAGCCTTTTACCATGGATTTCCAAACATCAACCTGTGGGAAAACTTTCTGGTTAGTCATGTTTTAGAAAACATATTAAATAACATCTTATGAGGCACACTTGACCGACAGTTTCTCAGGCCAAGTGGGTCGAGTGCCTCCCTTGACTCCGCCTCTGATTAAATTCGTTATCTAATGTGAATGTTCTATATAAACCCAATCAAACATATATATATATATATATATATATATATATATATATATATATATATAGAATAATGGAGAAAAGAGGCCATAGGAGGAAATTTCCTCCTATGGCGTGGAAAAACTACAACCTCCACCAATTTTTTCGATGATCGGCTCTCATCATCTTCATCGTTATCATCTAAGATGTGGGTAAACCAAATTTCATGTGATTCTACAACTTTTTCACCGTTGATGATTTAGCAATGTAAAAAGTTCTATTGTCGGTAAACCGTTAATTTTGAACCCACTAAATCAACGGTGAAAAAGTTATGGAATCACATGAAATTTGGTGTACGCACATCTTAGATGATAACGATGATGATGATGGGTGCCGATCGTCGGAAAAAATGGCGGAGGTTGTATTTTTTCCACGCCATAGGAGGAAATCCCCTCCTATGGCCTCTTTCCTCCATATATATATATATATATATATATATATATATATATATATATATATTCTCTATATATAATGCAAATACCCTTCCACCTCTCAAGCCCTCCACATCATCTCTCAAGTCTCTCAAGCCCATATATATATATTCTCTATATATAATGCAAATACCCTTCCACCTCTCAAGCCCTCCACATCATCTCTCAAGTCTCTCAAGCCCATATATATATATTCTCTATATATAATGCAAATACCCTTCCACCTCTCAAGCCCTCCACATCATCTCTCTCATCTCTCAAGCCCTCCACCTTATCCCTTTCTCTTTTTTAAAAATAAATAAATAAATAAGACTCTAAAACCTTCCACATTTCTCTCTCTTCCATTCTCAAATTTTTTTAAACACGTGCAAAAATTCTAGTATATATAATGCAAATACGCTTGGTTAGAGATCCACCATTTTTTTTCTAAAAAAAATGAGAAAAATCCTCATCTTTTAAGTCCTCTCCAGGTCATCTCTCTGTCTCTTCTAAAAGAACAATTAATTGTTCGTCTAGAAATTTCCATACCACCTCTCAATTTTTTTTTTAAAACTAACATTGGCAACAACGCACATGCATAAATTCAATTATAAATAATGTGGTCATCCATTTTTAGGCGATTATTTTAATGGCTGCCCATGTGCCTGTGGCTCAGAGATCAGCTCTAATGTGGATTATTTAAACATTACTAGATTTTGTGCTTGTTGCAAGTGTTAATTAAAATATAGATTTTTTGGAGAGAGAGATATGCCGAAGTTTACTTGATTATAATTAAAAAATTAGATTTTTCCGAAAAAGAGAGAGAGATGTTGATGGAGGTCCTTTTCGGGTCTCCGTTAGATGTTGTCTTCCGTCGATCTCCCGGTGGATCTTGAAGGTGATCTTCTGTTGGTAGGTCTCAATGGGTTTTGAGGAGATTGGTGGTTTTGAGGAGTTTGCGCCGAGTACCTGCAAGAAAGTCCCGGGATGGTTTGGTACCACCGAGGACCCTCCGACGATCAAGTTAGCACGAGATCCGAGCAGAGTAACGGCTAAGTGGGGTGAAGAAAACTTACTTGACCCTTTTGTGATGGGGGTTTATATAGCGGCGGCAGCGCGCGGTAGCAGACGCTAGAATCTCGCCGGCAGTTACGCTCCCGACGTCACGTCCGCGTAATAAGCGGACCGCCCGTTAATGGGGATCGTGATGGCGTGGAACATGGGATGTTGCTGGCGGAGAATCCGCGCATGACGAGATCTGCGGTGCGGCGGTTACGCCTGTGAGTGGTGGAGTTGGTCGGTCGGAGGGACCGAGGAAGATGGCCTCGGCGAGAGAGATCGGGAATGAGCGGGAGGGCCGAGGCATCCTGGTCCTGTGATAGCTCGGGGCGAGCTGAGAGGCCGAGGAAGCCAGCTTGTGCTTGCAGGTCGGGTACAAGGGTGGCCTGGTCGGCCCCTGTGGGCCCTTTCTTCCGAGTTTCGGGACACGTCATCCGCCACTTGTCCCGATCTGGGAGATCGCCAATATAGAGCATCATCATTAGCCCCCCACTCTTGTCCCGACCAGCTGGCAGGTCGGGTCAAGAGTGGACTGCCGGGCCGCCCGGGGTGAGCTCCCTCCTAAGATTTCGTCGGGACACGTCCCCGGGCCGTCAGCTGTCTTTTCTGCCAGCGAATCAGGGTGAGATCTCTGCATTTAAGGAAGGTGCGCCGATTCATGCATCCTGTCACTGAAGCGACGGTCCGCGTGTCGAGCGTTGGTTGGCCGACGCGACGTGTGCAGCCCTGCGGCGTCTGATAGGATGCGGCCCCATCGGGAACGACAAGTGGAGCGATCGGAGCCGTTGGACGCGAGGAGGCGCTTTGGCGGGAGATGAAGGGCGCCGTTGGATGAGGGCGATTGTAGTGACAAATAGGGGTGGGGCCCACTCTAGGGCCCCTACTCCTTCATATTTTCTTGCTCTAAGTCCTGATTGTTCGGCGCTCGTCTTCTTTCTTCTTTTTTCGTTTCCCGAGGATCCCTCTTCTCCAGGTTAGATGTCTTCTTTCGCAGAATCTGTAGATGTCGTAAGAGTAGATTCTAGGGACCCTCTAGTTGAGCCTGAGTCTCCTCGGGGAGCAGGGATCAAATCCTCTTCCCGGGATCGTGCGGCGGAGGCAGCCCCCAGGGGGGATGCGGTAGACGCTACCCCGGCGTGTCATGTTGGGTGAGGCATGAGGACGAGCTTGCCAATGCTCGGGCTCGCTTCCACATCCCCTCACGTTATACGTTTCGTCTGGCCAAGGAGGGAGAGAGGGCAGACCAAGTATGGGGTAGGGAGATCGCCCTGTATTTGGAAGCTTTTTGAGGTGGAATGCGCCTGCCCTTCTCTTCCGAGGTCGTCGAAGCGCTGAACTTCTTCGGGTTAGCCCCTGTCCAGCTAGTGCCGAACTCATGGAGGATTCTCCTCAGGTTCCTGATCCGCCTGAAGCTATCCTTGATTCTTCCCTTGTTTTCAAAAATCATCCTGTGGGCCGAGCGGGCGACCCGAGGTGCGTCTACCTCTCTTTAGAAAGCGACAGGGGGGCGCCGCTGGGACATGGGTTATAGCCCTGACTTCTTCCATTCAGGACTGGAAGAAGAAGTTTTTCTTCATCGTGCCGCCCGAGGGCGAGGACTTGCCCGTGCCCACCAAGTGGTCAAGGGAAAAATGCTTGTCGGGGAACCAGTCCAATGACCTCGCCGCGGTGAGAGTGGCGTCGTGGGATCTTATCCCCCGATTTGACGTGCTGCTGTCTGAGAGGGTCCTGAGTTGGGCCGGGCTCAGCCCCGTCGAGTTCGTCGGTAAGTTAGGCTTGCTTTTTTTCTTGTATATTGCATGTGTCGCTGACTTCTTTGCATTTGGTTTTGTGCAGGACCCATGGACATGGACGAGCTCCGAGCCTCCATGCGCCAGCCGAGGAAGGTCACGAAGGCTGGAGGCTCCAGCTCTTCCCGCTCGAAGCCTGCCCCGGCTCCTTCGACCTCCATCCCAGTGCCTCCGGTGGCCGCGTCCCTTGAGCGTTCGCGGGCAGATCCCGCCTCGGGGCCTAGCAGAGCGCCGTGCCGGAAGCGGGCTCGAATTCTGGAGGACTCGATCTCGGAGGAGGAGACCGGCTCACAATCGGAGCCACTCAAGAGGGGTTCCCGGAGGTCTCCTCGGGGCCCGACGTCGCCTATCATGGTGGAGGAGGGGGCCCTCCGGTTTGCGGTGCCCTCGGGGCTATCTGTCGCGGATAGTCTGCTGCACGAAATAGAGAGGTCGGCAGGGGCAGGGTCCATCGCCCAGGAGTCCGTGCAGGTAAGTGCTCGGTTGCTTGTGAGATTTGGTGCTTCCTTCATCTTCCTGACTTCTTTTTTTTTTTCAGGTCCTCCAACACGTCGCCCTTGCCTTACGCATGGAGGCCGAGGTGATAGCCCCGGCGATGAAGGCCGCGGACCAGCTTGCCTCGCTGGAAGAGAGCTCCAAGCGGGAGCTGGAGGCGGCGATGGCGAGGGTTGCCGCCCTAGAAGGCGAGGTGGAGGCCGGGAAACGGGAGGTTGCCCAGCACCGCGAGGCCGCCGTGGCTACCGAGGTCAAGCTTGAGGACGCTCAGGCGCTCGCCGGCAACCTGAAGAAGATGGTGAAGACCCTCCGGAAGGAGCCGGGGGCGGCGGTCAAGGCGGTAGAGCAGGCCGACCTCTCGGCGGTGAAGGCAGTGGAGGGCTACAAGAAGTCGAAGGACTTCTATAATGACTTAGCCGTGGCCACCACCCGCATTTGGCACGAGGCCCTCGACGCCGTTAAGGCTCGGATGCCGGAGTTCGCCGACGAAGAGCTCCGGGCCGAATACCCCCTCGCGGACGCCGATGAGCAAGGGGAAGAGATTCCTGACGAGGAGGTGGCCGAGGACCCTGCTCGACTCGTGGTAGATATCGAGGATCCCGAGGTCGCGCCTGACCCCGAGGCTTAAAGCCCCCGTCTCCTCCTCTTTTATCTTGCTGCTTCTGGAATTTTTATAAGCCTCCGGGCAGTCTGTAAGGCTGGGGAACCCAAAATACTCTTTGTAAAGACTTCGTTTTTGGTAGTAAAACTTTTTGTTCCAACAGTTTGCACTTTATCTTCTATTTTTGAAGAATGCTCATAAAATATCCTTGCTTGCACTGTTGGGCTTCCATGTCAGGTCAGCCATCTGTCTAGCGATCGTTCGTCGAATTGATTCCGATCACTTGCTAAGTGTGCCGAGCGCTGCTGAGAAGCAAGCATCTCCACGGCCCCGGAGTCGAGGGGGGATCACTAAGACTTGGATAGACCTGATGTCATGTGATGGGCATGAGGACGCCTGCTGGGGATGACCGAGTAGGGAAGCTGCTCGGTTGATCTTGGGAGAGTTTTGATCCCTGTCGGTGGTGGTAGGAAGCTACCAACCAGGGATAGCCGAGCAAGGTCGGGCTCGGCTGCCTCTAGGAGGACTTTGATCCTTAGCGTTGGAGGGGCCGTAGGAGGCTTGCTAAGGATAACCGGGCAGTGAAGCTGCGCGGTTGTCCCTTGGCGAGGGCTTTGATCTCTGGCGTTGCGAGTAGGGAAGCTACCGGCCAGGGATAGCCGAGCAGAGAAGCCGCTCGGCTGCCTCTAAGGAGGACTTTGATCCTTAGCGTTGGAGGGGCTGTAGGAGGCCTGCTAAGGATAGCCGGGCAGTGAAGCTGCGCGGTTGCCTCTGGGCGAGGGCTTTGATCTCTGGCGTCATGGTTAGGCAACTACCAGCCTGGGATGACCGAGCGGGGTAGCCGCTCATATGCCTCTTGCGAGGGCCTAAATCCCTGGTGTCATGGGTAGGGAGCTACCAGCCAGAGATGACCGAGCAGGGTAGCTGCCCGGTTGCCTCTTGCGAGGGCTTTGATTCTTCAGGACGGGGATCGAGCAGGGTTACTGCCCAGTTCCTCTTGGCGAGGACTTTGATCCCTGTCGGTTGTGGTTGGAAGCTACCAGCCGGGGATAGCCGAGCAAGGGTCGGGCTCGACCGCCTCAAAGGAGGACTTTGGTCCTTGGCGTGGGAGGGGCTGTAAGAAGCCTACCAAGGACCCTTGGCCGGGCAGGGTTACTGCCCGGTGCCTCTTGGCGAGGGCTTTTGTCCTGAAGGATAGCCGAGTGAGGGTCGAGCTCGACTGCCTCTGGGAGGGCTTTTGATCCATGTCGATTGTGGTAGGAAGCTACCAGCCGGGGATAGCCGAGCGGGGGTCGGGCTCGACTGCCTATGGGAGGACTTTTTGATCCATGGCGTTGTGAGTAGGGAAGCTACCGGCCAGGGATAGCTTCAGGTTAAAGAGCCGGAATCACAAAAGTGTCGATAAAATGGATCAAGTCCAAGACTTGAGATCTGGCAGCAACCAAGAAAGAATTATAAGATTCCAGACATCAAAAGAACACCCTAAAGACAACACCAGAATTACCCTGGAAAAATAATGCAGAGATCTCCTCAAATGGCCGCGGATCCGCGGCCGATCCAGGCCGAGTCGCCGCAGATCCGCGGCCTGGTTAGCTCCTTGGCGCTCTAAAATTCTCTAGAATATTCCCTCTAACAATCTCATTCTAGAATATTCTCTCTAACAAACTCATTCTAGAAGGCTCTCTCTAACAATCTAGTTTTGGAGGGAAGATTCAAATGAGTGGTTATAAAAGGAGATCTAGATTTAGAATTTAGGGTTGTTGAATAGGTTGAAGGGTTGTTCAAGAGTTAGTTACACATTTGGAGCCAAAATTCAAATTCAAGTCGAGCGACACAACTTGATACCAAAACCCTAGCCCAAATCCATTTCCAAAGCCAAATCTAGATCATTTTGAGAAGAAAATCAAGCAAGCAACCATCGATCCTTTATCCGCGAAGCCAATCTTCATCAAGATCGCGAGATCCACGACGATCCAAGTCTCACGGAGATTGAGCGGAGAGAACTTCGACGAATCTAGTTACCTCTTCAAAAGGAGCGATCAAGAGCAATATCTTGTAATCTCGAATTGAGGGAATGTGTAATTAGTCGTCGATTTAATAAAGGTGATAATTGTACTTCTTGCTTTCTTTACATTCTTGCGTTATGAAACTTCTTGATCTTTGATTCATTTATTTTCATGATGTGTGAGTGAAATCTTCGCTTGTGGAGGAATCGAGAGAATCGGTAGATCTAATGGTGATGAAATCCTTTTACTAATTTTAAGTCTTATGAGAATTGTTAACTCTAGGAAAATGAATCATCGATGACCTAATTTGGAGCGAGATCACTTTCGTGATAACTTCGTTGCAAATTAGAGATGAACGATTGATAATTTTTTTTGTAGAGGTTAGACTTGAATGATGATCTATGAGAAGACAAGGGATAGAAGGATAAACCCTAGTTTCTTCAATAGATTCCTAATTTTCATTCATCATCATCTTTCTAGCTACAATCCCTCAATAGATAAAATTAGTTATAATTAGTATTCATCATAGCTACCAATTAGATCGATTCCTACAAGCTATTCTACAAATCTTGATAACTAAATTGATTGGGATATTTCTTGATTCTTAATTCTAGATCTTTACTTTCTTTATGTTTCTTGAAATTAGAACTCACAAATCTTGAATCAATTTTCTTGCAATTTCTTTTACACTTTCATTTCGACTCATCTAAAACAAGATCGATCAAAACATACATCTCAGTGGACGGTCCGTATTCATTAACGCGCTATATCGACACCGTTAATTGATTGCGATATAAATTTCTTTGGTTGTGAAATATTTTACCATACACACGAAGATGATTCAATCACAGCTCGACTGCCTCTGGGAGGACTTTGATCCTTAGCGTTTGAGGGCCGTAGGAGGCCTGCTAAGAATAACCGGGCAATGAAGCTGCGCGGTTGCCTCTTGGCGAGGGCTTTGATCCCTGGCGTTGTGTGTAGGGAAGCTACCGGCCAGGGATAGCCGAGCAGGGTAGCTGCTGAGCTTCCTCTAAGGAGGGCTTTGATCTTTAGCTTTGGAGGGGTTGTAGGAGGCCTGCTAAGGATAACCGGGCAGTGAAGCTGCACGGTTGCCTCTTGGCGAGGGATTTGATCCCTGGCGTCGCGAGTGGGGAAGCCACCGGCCAGGGATAGCCGAGCAGGGCAGCTGCTCGGCTGCCTCTAAGGAGGACTTTGACCCTTAGCGTTGGAGGGGCCGTAGGAGGCCTGCTAAGGATAGCTGGGCAGTGAAGCTGCGCGGTTGCCTCTTGGCGAGGGCTTTGATCCCCGGCGTTGCGTGCAGGGAAACTATCGGCCGGGAATAACTGAATTCTTCATGAGGTTTCGCCCGACCATCCAGTTGCAGGTATAGGGAACAGGAACGGTCGCGGCGAACGTGCGCATAACATGCGCATTGAATGTGTGGGGAGGCGAAGCGCCAGAGTCGTGTCGTTTCGATTCTGCCAGTGTCACGCCCCGCTTCCCAGTGTACGGCGAAGTGGACGCGACGAGGTCCGCTACGTATGTACTCAGAAGTACATACGCTAAGCGTAGCTAAGCAACATAAAATAATCACAAGAGACAAATGATATTGAAATAACAGCAACTTTTATTAATAACATTCTTTGTACAATGCATGAAATGAAAATACAACTGAAATGAAAAAAGCAATGCCTAAACAGTGGCGTAACAGAAATGAAAAATACTGGAAAGAACAAGGTACAATTATCTAGAGCTCTGGGTCTTCGTGGAACTGCTCCAAATCTTCACCGGTGGGCTCGATCTCAGCTTGGTCCAACGCACCTGACGACATTCAAGAAGAAAGAAATAGAATGTCGTCAGCGAACAGGTCGCTCGGTAAGTCCCAAAGAATAAGAAGAATGAGAATGACAGGGTAACAGTATTTTCTAAAGTATTATATTGTTGAATATTATGGAACATTGTGTAACGCTGTTGTTTGTAGCTTGGTACAGAAGGATGCCAGTGTATACGAGGAGGATCTCTATATGCTAGAGATCAGGGCAAAAGGAAAGTACAAGGAACCGTTATGCCACGGTACAACAGCAATAGGATTCAGGTTAGGTGTCTTAATCTGACCACCTCGTGCCACCTTTAACACCTTCCGTACCAATCTACCCCTTTAAACCCCGTAGTGTTTTAACAGTATTGTAGTATTGGAATATGTAAATTGAGTGACTGACCAAAACCATGATATCAGTAAGCATGTTGTAACTGTATAATCAGGTAAATGGAATATCAGGATAATGGATGAATATCCATGGTTTGATTCAGTCAAAAAGAATATATTGTTAACTGGATTCAGGGTTTCATGTATTCAAATTGTGTTGGAATATAAAAGAATATAGATTGACTTGAATCGTATTCAAGTCAGAAATAGTCAGACTCTAACCCGAGTCAGACTAAAAGAAGATAATTTGAAGTTCAATATTAGCTAGGGGCCTTTTTTGTAATTTGTAAAACTTGAGGGGGTTTTCTGTAAAAAGTATAGTTTTAAAAATACACCTCAAGTATTTAATAATCGTCTTATTTGTTATAATGAATGTGTATTTTATTTGTGTTATTCTAGTGAATATATCCTAATAAAAGTATTAATTGTTTTATTTGAAATTCATGGTATTTTAACGTAACTTTTAATCTTGGAATTTTTTTTAGGAAGAAGTGGAAACTTTATATTATGATAAAATAGGTGTTTAAATGATAAATATATATATATTAACACATGAATAATTTAATATAAATATTTTATTTAGAAAAAAAAATCTCATTTTCCCTTAATATTGTATTTTAAACCTTTCGAGACCGAATGCTCCTTGCGGAGGTCTGAATCTCGCACTACTAGCCTGCGGGTGCACGATGAACCGTACTATCCCTAATAGGTTCCCCACAAGTGGGTTGTAGCGGCGCTTTGGTTAGGTTTAACAATACTTTTCATTTAGGAAAACGGTTTTATAAATATAAGGTATTTATTTGCAAAAGAGTATAGTTTTCCGTATTTTAGTTGTTAGGGTTTCCTAAGCCAACTAGCATATTTCTAAGGTCTAAACGATAAGTCATTAGAAGCCTCAAATCGCCTCTTCACCGCCAATTGTGGCAAGGTAAGTACAAGTGAGGAGGGAGGGATCCGCTCACGAATCGTGAGACGGGCCTTTTAAAGTTACCCAAGCTCACTTGCCTAGCCTAGACACCACAAAGTCAGTTTAGATAAACGATCGATGTCCATGACCAATCGTGCTTTCATTTTATTAAAAGATTTTACTTAGAAATGTTTACAACTTAAAGTTTTCAATAAAGGTTATAAAGATTAGGGTATTTTAGTGAAAAGTCCTGTAATTTCGTATTCTGTATTTTGATATTTATCAATTAGGGTTATATTGAATGTGTGTAGGGGTAGGTCATTACCCCGTGACTTATATTAAGTTTTGGTGAAGTTTAAAGGGAAAACATGCTATGTTAAACTTAAAGGTATTATAGCGCAAGAATACGGTATTCGAAAACGTTATCATTTTATGTGTGAAATTTCATTCAAATTGGGTTCTACAAGTTTAGTGATCAAGATAAACCTATTTAGGAGTGAGGGAAATAATTAAACTAAGAAAAATGAACTTCATGATATTTTTATGAAAAGAGTACGGTTTTGCAAAGAACTTATCATTTCATGTGAAAAAGTTTGATTAAATTGGTTTATGGGTGATTAATAGTCAACAAGCATATGGGTAGATAATATGTATTAGGTGACAAGTGGAAATTTAGAGAAAAACCGAATCGGAAATCGGTTTGTCCGATTTCCGTCGGGTTCCAAAAAGTCGTATTTTTATCTTAAAGAAAAGAGAGATAGAAGAAGGTGGGACTTACGGTTTGGACAAGCTAATGAAGCTAAGGGATGTGGTGGTTTCCGATTCGTTGAACGCATCGCGAAGGTTTTGATCCGATCGCCGGAATCCGTCGTCGATTTCGGCAGCGCTTCGCTTCTTGCTCTTCGTACCGAGTTCTCGAGAATTTGAGAGAGTAGACTTAGAGTTGTGAGGGGAAAATGTAGAGTATAGGGGTCTTTATATAGGGCTAGGCTAGGGTTAGGGTTAGGGTTAAAAAATATTCAAAAAAAATATAAAAAACATTAAAAATTCATTAAATTTTGTCTTAAAAGAGATTTATTGAGAATTGGGTAACAGTAAAAAAAATTTAGAGTATGCAGGGATGAAGACCAGGTCAACACGAAGATTTTTCGTGTTGACGACTCGGCCGACCGGCGGCGCCGGCCGATTCGGCCGAGTCGGCCGAGTTAGGGCCGAGTCGGCCGCCGTTGGGTCGGGTCTGGTCTGGGGGGATTTTTGGTATAGTTTAATTTTTTTAATTCGCAATAAATTGCGAGTTATGGCTGTTTGACCGTTTGACTTCTAAAAAAATTAACAAAAAGATATAAAAATTATGTGGGGTATGGGATTCGAACTCTGGTGGCTTGTTCAGCAGTGCAAGGTATTACCAATGGGCTACAAACCCCTTCTTGTAATTATTGTAGAAAAATATATACTTAAAATGATATCAGCAGCACTAAATAGCAAAGTACACTTTAAATTTTAAAACAATTTAATGTACACTAAAAATGAAATTATTTAAAAACAAAATAATTAATTATATATATCTTGTGCTCAGAGTAAAATACTCCTTTATGAATTTAAAAAAAATTAAAAAATTTTGTACAGAAAAATGTATATGAAAATTAGGGTTGTTACAGCCAAAGAAGGCTCAATGATTGCCGTGCAGCGGCGACTTTTTAGGTGAAAACGGGCGACTGTTGAGTTCTGTTGGGGCGCAGTGGGCCATATAAAGTTGAGGGAGCGCTGGTCCTTCTTTTCTTCACAAACAGATCGTTGAGAATGGAAGACGTCCCCTTTAATATCCCAGATATCATCCACTTCGAAGACGTATATCTCTACGACCAGAACTGCACCGAGGACATGGTGCAGTTGGTCTATGGGAGCATCGAAGACCACTTCGGCCGGCTGCTTCCCCGGCGCTCCCCCCTGCTGCAGCTGCTGATGTACCCCATCAGAGGGCGTCGTTGGGGCTTTACAACCCCTTGTCCGAGCAGCTCTACGATGAGGCCTGTTCCCCGCCGAATACAGAGACGCGACCGCGTAGGTCCGTCTTGCTTGAAATTCGGGACAGATGCTAATTGGTGCTATCCGTCTACCTTTCCGAAGATGCCAAGTTGATTTATGGAACCGTGTATCGAAGGTTTAAACGGATGCGGCCGATGTAGCAGACTTCGTCAGATTCCCCCTCGTTTGAGGGGTTTTTGATTGTGGGGACGCTCTTCGCTGCAGGCGCAAGCCCCTGCAGTTAATTACGCTACCGCATCGCGGTAACAACTTACTCCTTCTCCATATGGTCACTTCGTGTCGTGGGTGTTTGTTTTGTGTTTGGTTGCCCGTGGATTGTATACGGAGACTAAGTTATGTTGTTGCCCGTAGGGCGTGGACTAGTCCAAATCCGTATCTTTCTTAGATTTGGGTTTAGGGGTTGGGTTTAAGGATACGTTAGCCTCATTTGAGACTAAGATCAACTTAAACGTTTGTTAAGGATACGTTAGTCTAATTTTAGACTAAGATCAACTTAACGGGATCGTTTAGATCCAACAAGAGAGCAATTGGGCTCTATTGTTTAGTTTAGTGACATTGCGGTCGATAATTAGTTTAAGGACATTACGGTCCATTGTTAGTTTAAGAACATCTCGGTCCAATGTTAGTTTAAAGACATCGCGGTCGAGATTAAGGACATCATAGTCCATGAGTTTAAGGACCCCACAGTCCAATGTTAGTTTAAAGACATCACGGTCGAGATTAAGGACATCATAGTCCGTGGGTTTAAGGACCCCACAGTCCGATGTTAGTTTAAAGACATCACGGTCAAGGTTAAGGACATCATAGTCCATGGGTTTAAGGACCCCACAGTCCGATGTTAGTTTAAAGACATCACGGTCAAGGTTAAGGACATTATAGTCCATGGGTTTAAGGACCCCACAGTCCGATGTTAGTTTAAAGACATCACGGTCAATTGTTAGTTTAAAGACATCGCGGTCGAAGTTAAGGACATCATAGTCCATGAGTTTAAGGATCCCACAGTCCAATGTTAGTTTTAAGACATCACAGTGGAGGTTAAGGACATCATAGTCCATGAGTTTAAGGACCCCACAGTCCAATATTAGTTTTAAGAAATCACGGTCGAGGTTAAGGATATCATAGTCCATGAGTTTAGGGATCCCACAGTCCATGAAATGTGTGGTTGTCAGGACCCGTCACCTCTTCGAATATATTGAGGAATTATAACGACAAATATCAAAGGAGTGAAGAGATATACCCTTGAACCAAGGTGAGTTGGTTGAAAGAGCAAATGTGCTCAGTTCAACATAAGTTGAGAACTTATGGCCAGAATTGGGCTAAGTCCAATTAAAAACATTTTATTTTTTGTTCTGGCTATTAAGCCATTATTTGGGCTCAGCCCTTTTAATAATGCTAGGCATTGGGCTCTGACATTTTTTTCTTGATCAGAACAAATTGTGTTCTGACAATGCGCCACGTGACGCGCCAGGCGCTTTGCGCCAGTTAAAGAGTGCATTGTGCTTCTGTCAGGTAGCGCATACGAAGAGGACACGTGTCGCGCTTAGCGCTAAGTGCTAGTTCATTAGCGCATTGCGCTTTTAATTTATGAGCGCTTTGCGCTAGTCTGTTGGCGTGCCAGCGAGTGACACGTGGCGCGCTTGGCGCTGAGTGCCAGCCCATGAGTCTAGTGCGCTGTTTCAGAAGCGCAAAGCGCAAGTGGTGTCTATGGTTGACACGTGACATGTTTTGGCGCTGAGCGCCGATCCAAGGACAAAAGTTCATGAGTGCAAGGCATTTTTTAATAGCGCAAAGCGCATCTGATCAATTCTAAGATCAAAGAACAGATTTATGTTCTTCAAAGGAGGCTCTGCCTCAAGATCTAAGGACAAAAGTTCTTGTTTTGATAAAAGGCTCTGCCTTTATAGATCAAAAGATCTATGAATGAAGTATTTTACTTCTTTTTATTATTTTATGGTTAGATCTTTGATCTTTTCTTTTTTATTAAAGACCGTGGTCTTTGTTTTAGATCTCTGATCTTTTTAGAAGATGGTTCTTCTTTTTACGAGATGATTTCATCTCTGTTGTTCAAGAACATAGTTCTTTACCTTGAAGATGAAGAAAAATCTCCTTTTCTTAAGAGCTTGCTCTTTTGCAGAGGGTTTTCTCTCTCTCTCTCTCTCTTTTTTTATCCTTTTTCTCTCTCTTTTAGACTTGAAGTCTAGGGTCCTTTATATAGGGCCAAATGATTTGTTAAATCAGTTTTAAAAGATCTTTCTCTGATTGATTTGGGAATATTTCCCACCGTTGGATCTTTGATCCTAAGGCCTCCATTTTACAGAAGATAATCTTCTTGTTTCAATAAAATTGAAAAATCTTTCCATAACAGAATTTTAGTTCTGATTAATTAATAATTTATTATTAGTAGATCTTTTGATCTGACGGTGGAGGAATTTTTAATTCCAGCGCTAGCGCACATACGTTCGACACGTGGCTCGCAGCGTAGAGCGCAGCGCAACTGCGCTTGCACACCCGTGTTTGACACGTGGCACGCAGCGCAACTGCGCTAGCGCACCCGTGTTTGACACGTGGCACGCAGCGCAACTGCGCTAGCGCACCTGGGTTTGACACGTGGCGTGCAGCGCAGAGCGCAGCGCAACTGCACTTGCGCACCTGTGTTTGACACGTGGCGCGCAGCGCAGAGCGCTAGATCTGAAGCTTTGCTTCAACTTTTAAATTTTGAATTTTGAAACAGAGCTTTGCTCTGATTGGGGGTACGCTGTCTAGGGCGCAACGCACTTGGCGCCAGCGCGTCTGCGTTTGATACGTGGCGAGCAGCGCGCAGCACACAGGATCTGAAGCGTTGCTTCAATTTTTGAATTTTGAAATTCAAAACAGAGTTTTGCTCTGATTGGGGGAAACAAATGCCCCCCCACCGTTGCGCTCACGTGGCGCACACGTGAGTGCAGCGGTGGCAACATCTGAGCCCTTGGACCAACTCAGAAGTTGAAGAGGTAGTTTAGTGCCTATAAATAGGACCTTTGGTCCTTTAGATGATTATCATCTTCTTCTTGAGAATTTTTGCTCAGAGCCTTGCTTTTTTGTTAAGAACTTTCAAGAGTCAGAACTCTTAGGTAAAATTAGAAATTTTAATTTTAATAAATTAGGGTTTTTACCCATTAACAGAGCCTTACTCTTCATAGATCTTTGATCTAAAGAAAACCCTTTTAGGGTTTCATTAATAGAGCCTTACTCTCATGAACCCATAGATCTAAACAGATCTTTTTTAGGGGTTTCTTATCCTATGAATCAGAGCTCTGCTCTTTTGATAATACGTAGATCTTTTGATCTTTTGATGAAGAAGTCTTAAGAGTTTTTTCATGGATCTTAAAGATCCCAGAATTTTAATTCTCAAGAATTAATTTTAATTAATCATTGATGGATTTTCCATCATCATTACAGAGCCAGTCTCCTTAAGGAATTTTATTCCTTCATGACCAGAATTTGACAAGTGTCACTCTGTTACAGAGCTTTCCTCTCAAAGGGAGATTTTCTCCTTCTCCCGAGGGATTTCTCATTCAATGAGAATATTCTTTGAGAATTTCCTCATTAATTGACAGTCTCATCCAATGATGAGGCTGCTTTATTAATTGATGCATTGTCATCTGGATTTTGTGGGTCCACCTTTGGTCCCCTTTCCACTGCATTGCAGTGTGGTACAAATTTAAAAGTGTCACTCAGAATTTTAAGATTAAATTATAGTACTGATAATTGAATTCTTTTCTTTCTCGCAGGTGACATGTCTTCCGATCTTTCTTTTCCGTTTTTCCGTTCAGAGGGAGGATTCCCTGAGGCATCTGTGGACCGGGAGGTTCTCGTGCTTATCAGAGACTATGACCCGGAACAAAAAAACCTTCACCTGTAGGGTAGGTGGTGTTGGAGATAGTGCCCTCAGAGTCAATTATTGGATCACAGGCACGTGATTGCAATGATTGAGGGAGGACCTGTCCCAGTAGGACAGTCTTACTCAAGATGATAGTATGCTATCTGGTTTATTTCTATCATCGTGTACTGCTTTAGGTGACCTTACGAGTCGCTATTACACGTTGATAGAGCCCCTAGGATTCTTGCTTGACTACCGGCAGTATGAGGGCGATCATATACGTGAGAGCTGGAGTCTATAAGCACATCCTTAAAAGGTCCCTAGTCGTGGGAGTTTCGAGACAGGGCATCGATACTCCGGAGTAGACTAGTGTATACAGTCGAGACCCCGATGATGGGCGGTGGCCGGTCTCACAAGCCACTGGTGTCAGTTGGTTCACCTAAGATATATACAGGTGCTCATTGGGTTATGAGTACACCGGACAGGACTCACCGGGAACCTGCTAGTTGGTATTATACCTGACGTCAGATAGCAGTTCCCTGGTGACATGTGTACAGGTTAGTTCATCGACCTAAGATCGTCATTTGTCTCGTGTGAGTTCCCACTGTATTTAGATTACTACCCTACCACGCTCAAAGGAGACGTGCAAACAGGTTTTAGTTGGGTACATTCCCGAGCCACATGGAGGCAGTGAGCGGATCTGCAGGGGTTCGTCTCTCCCGGTATTGGGGGTGAGGTCGCGCTGTGTCTAGGAAAGCCAGTACATGAAAAGTCCTTGGCCAAGGCAGGAGATTTACCGGTAGGTATTCCAGTAGTATCTCAGGGTGTTCTGGGCTACACTCCGACACGACTTGTACCGCTATTGGGGGTCTGACTTTTACCAACCCCCTAGGCCCGCCATGCGATGCTCATAGACGAACGGACCGGACTGTACGGATATTGTCACTGACAGACTCGGTAGGGTGTCAGGATGAGTTCGCTCATCGACGTCCCTTTTGGTCAATAGCTGGTGGCCCGTCACGTATGGCTGATACCTCTGACGTGCTAGTGGTTAAATCCACAGCCATAGTATTGACGAGTCTTTAGAGTCCACCACACACACAGTTACTCAGGTTTCGGACGAAACACTGTAGAGGCCGTATGGAGATATGGCAGGGTTCGATCAGATACGTGCGGTATTGCACGGATCGTGATCGAACGGATTTTACTAGCCGGTTTTGGCTTAAGCCGGATCCTAGTATTATACAGTGTAGATTTTGTCTCTTTGCATTTGTGTTCAGTGGGAATACAAATGCGGGCATGTATATGCAGTAGCGGGGTTTTCCTGTAATTCATTACGGGATCAGTTTTCTGAAGTTGCCAGTTTGCATTCTGTTCCGACCAGTTTTCCTTTGTTTCTTCACGGCCGGAGTTTCTGATGGAGGGGGTTATTTGTAGTTTGCAAATAACTCATTTGTGGAGGGGTTTCTTGCATTTGTGCCTTCATAATCATGAGATTCTTTTTCTATCTCATCCATTGCTTTCTTTATGATGGTTGGTGAAAGGATGTGAGCTTGAAATTGGTGTGACCATTTTTCTCATTTATTTATTCCCTTTCTTCTCTTGATAATGATTCATTCATTTTTCCTCCACCATTCTTGAATGGACGGCCACTTTGAGAGGGGAGAGAGAGAGAGTTCATTTTTGAGGAAGAAAAATATTCATCTCATGCTTGCTTTCTACAAAATCTCTTACATCTCTTCAAAGTTCATATTGATTCCTCCATCAATGGCAACTACACTAAACCCCAAGAGATAATAGATTCTACACTAGTCTACAGCAAATCTTGGACGCGTCGGCTAGCCAACTTCACGCCCGAGTTGCCTCGGTCCAGAGATGGGAGCCCGTAAAAGAACTCGGCTACGTGGTGCCCTTTCCGACGAGGAGGTGACGGACGGAGATTCCGCGGGAGATCGGAGTGGAGACGAAGATCGAAGGACACGGATCGCTTGGTATACTTCTCTACCCATCTTTTAGTTTGCTAGTAGCTAGGTTAATGGTCCGATCCGGGTTAAAAGTGCGCGGTGGTGCCGGATTGCTAGTTTGCAAAGTTTTTCGTTTCCGCATTTCCGGCGTCGGATCGACGGCCGGGGCGCCGCCGTGGACTTACATTGGTATCAGAGTCACGCCATTAACCTAGTCTAGCTTGCTCTAGTATGTTTAGAACTCGATCGAACGAAATTCCCAAAAACCGTATTTTCTTGTGCATCGAGTTTCTGTCGAAATTTTTTTAGCTCCAAAAATTTTTCAGGTTGTTGCAGAAACACGTGCAGGGAATTCTAAGCATTCTGTAAAAATTTGGTCGCCTGAACTCACTATACCACCGCGGAACCGCGGCCAAACTCATGCTTGGGCCACAGTTCCGCCGCGCTTTTGACTGTTCATTTGACCAAAATTTTACAGAGAGCTTCTGAGTTGAAAATGAGGGTTTTGGGATATTCTATTTGGGCCCAGATTTTTTGTGAGTGCTACAGTAGTGCTTGGGGCCCACTTTGATAAATTTGTTCGATCGGATATTTTAAACATGCTAGTTCACAGTATTTACATTATATCTGCGACCGTGAATGTCATTCGATCGGTAAATCCTGTCTAACTGCTATAGCCCTTTTAGACAGATTTGCGAACGTGACATTCACGTTGATGTTCTGTGTTGTACTGTGATGTTGCGGATCGGTCGTGGGGGATAGCCTGGTTGCAATGTTAGTACAGTTTTGTTTTATATGTACATTTGATATTGCGGGACGAGCGTCCGACATGTGGACTGCCGTCACTGCCTGTTTGTATTATTCTTTTGGGGCACGACCGGGTCGAGGTCGATATACCCGTTGTATGTATATTTTACTTTCTGTACTAGGATTACCCCGCGGAGGGGTGCACGGATAGCCGGGTTCTAGAGGGCAACGGGCCCGCATCTCATGGCGTTGAGACGGAGGGGGCTTCACTCTAGAATTGGCGGGCTATTCGCCGCACTCGTAGGGGGTACAGGTTGACCCAGGAGGGGTGCCTAAGTTACCGGATTCCGTGAAGTGCTGGGTGGTCCATTCACGTTGCTGAAGGAGGCTGCCTCGCTTCAGGTTTTGGCGGGTAACTTGCCGCGCCCGTAGGGGTCTAGGATTTTCATTGCACAGGCTATCCACACGACCAGGGGAACGTTGGGTTTCAGTAGCGGCTCTATGAAACCCGGGGATTCCAGATATCTGTATTGTTCTGTGATGCTGGTTACATTTCTGTGCTGTTGCTTTTTATCACGCCTTGAGCGAAATATTATATATTTTATATATACTAGTAGATGTTGTATATGTTTTGCATCCGCGCTAGTCCAGTCCCCGCTCTGTCGTTAGTTAGCTAACCTAACGGGTGATGACGGGACCCAGTGGCGAATGCGGATGGCATATACGTGCGTCATTATTTTCGTTCTTTGTGGTGTGATCAATTGATGGGACTGCGTTGATTCGGATCAATGCAAGATAAACAAACCTATTCCGATGTTGTTGGAACACTTTTCAAAAAGCTATTATTGCAAGGGCGTTCACTTTTGTTTTGCACAGTGGTATTCGGTTATGAATATCCAGCTCCTCAGTCGATGAGGCAAGGGCCGAGATCCCTTCACCGGGAGTGACCCCTTGGACAGAAGTTTGCGTCAGGGCAATAACTTCACTATAGCCGATTATTTTTGCTTTGCATCATAGTATTCAGTTGGAATATCCTGCACCTCATTCCACGGGGAAAGAGCCGAGATCCCTTCACCGGAAGTGACCTCTTTAGCAACGGTTTTCGTCACTATATTTTTAAAAGCTATCCGGTTCCTTCAACGATATCAAGTTCATTACGTTAAAGGTTTTCGCCAGAAACCATTCGTATCCCTCCGTCGTTTCATATGAATAGTCAATAAGTATTCAAGCTGTGTATGTTGGCCAAAGTCAAGGCACAGTGTTTGGTAGCTGTTGGTTATTCATATGCAGCATAGATAGATGCGTTAGTTTGGGACAGTCGTATAGCCTTGTTGGCCAAAGTCAAGGGCTTGTGCGGGTAGGTTCAAATTAACCTGGAGAATGACGGGTAGAACTTGACATGTGACTTATGATTTGTTGGCCAAAGTCAAGGTCATAAGAGCATGGGGCAAAAATCACATCGGGAGTTTCTAAAGAAACTGAAACTTGCCAGATATGCGCATACCTTCTGGAGTGTGATAATGTGAGCGGATTCCGTCACGTTATCATGCGATGATAGTTGGGTCCCGATTCCCACTGATGAGTTGGTTTACTTCTCGGGTGATCCCGGCTAATTCTTCTTTTAGGTTTGGGGAAGAATTTGACGTTACAGTGGGAGGTTTCCAGATTAGATAAAGTGATAATCATTCTGATCTAGGTTAGAGTGCACGCTGAGTGTTTCTTTTCTCTCTCTCTCTTTGGCAGCGACCATTGACCCGACCCTAGACTATGACTCAGTGACCAAGTTGACCGAACCTTCTTTAACACTGGCTTTTGGATTGTCATAGTTGCAGACCTCATTGCCACTCCTACTTTACCCTTTTCTCCAGGACACCCCGTATTACTACGAACGTCCACTTTCATTGGACAAAACCATCGTATGGTTATATACGAACTCGAAGGAATTCGAGGATGGTTTCTGGTTCTGGAGAAAACGAATAGGATTATTCAGTTGTCTCTTCCTTTTACCTTCTCTCAGGTTGCGAGTACTCCTTGGCTTAGGAGATAGTACACCTATTACGCAAATTGGATAGTCTTCTTCCAAATCTTAGGCTGGTGCCGAACGGTGGGGAATGAAGAAAACCAATTAGCCTAAACGGTGTACAGAAGGTATTAAGTAAAGACATAACAAGGGATTAGTAAGAGGGCAAAGTAAATTGCGACTGCTATTCACGACCAAACCAAGTATTTCTTCGCCAATCCTAAATCACCTTTGTATTTCTCCAGGACACTCCGTATCACTACGAAGATCCCAAGTTTATTGGATAATCCATCGTATGGTTATATACGAACTCGAAAGGAACTTGTTCCAGTTCGGGGATGGATCCTGGTTCAGGAGAAATAGGAATAAGGTTTATTCGGTTGTCTTTTATCTTCACCTTCTCTCGCATTGCGGGTGCTCCTAGGATTAGGACAGTACACCCATTATGCTTATTGGATAGTCTTCTTCCAAACCATAGGCTGGTGCCGAACGGTAGGGAAGGAAGAAAACCATTTGGCCTAAAGGGGTGTACAGAAGGTAATGACTAAAGACATATAAAGGGATTTGGAGAGATGGCAAATAATTATACGGTTACAGTTGTGAATCTGGATAATGGAAGAGGCTTTACTAGGAATACCGGGATACCCCATCGAAACATTTCAATGTTTCAGTTTCACCGTGTACTGTTAAAAGAAAACTGATTTCCTAATTAGACACTTGCTCCAGGGTATGTATTTACCAGGTTTGGTTCTCACATCTGTATGATTTTACAGATGATGAGTGGGAGTAAGTTATTGGGAATTAGGTGATCATCCTCATTATATCAGAATTCGTTGTAATTGGTGATATTTGAGGAAGTCACCTGGGTAGTTTGCCGGACGGCAAATATTTGGTTTTGAATATCCGTTGTGCACCAATTTCAAATTGATATATCTGTACGTCTATTTTTATAGAGTGAGATATACCTTTTTGAAATTATGTCTATGACATTTACCTATATCAGTGGATGGTTAGGTAAGGAGTATTGAACAGCGGTGTAATTCTTCTTAACCATAAGTACAGTTTTCAACCTACGACACACAGTGAATGAGTCATTTGACTCAAGGGACTTATACAGAGTTTTGTGTATTGTCCAGTGTCCATTAGGACAAAGGGGTAGGTACTCGTACTATATTCGGTTTACTTATGACTTCTCTAGTTCTTACACAAGTGTTTCGTAGAAACACAGGGTCCAAGTTTTGAGAAGTTATAGGTATATTTGTAAAGTAGAGAACCAGGTATTGCAAGTATCGGGATTCTTCAAGGTGATCGAAGATGTAGATACTTGTGTATGGTATTCAGTTGATAGTAATGATTAAGAGAACTTGCTTCTCTTTCAGGTTACTCATAATTGGAAGCATTCCTAAGTTGAGTAACGCTGATCGGCCTCCTTCCATTTAGTTGACATGCACTGGAGACAGCTGCATGATTTGAATCTGGTTCAATTAAATCAGTGCCTCTGTTTCTATATTGGATATAGAACAGTTCATATCTTGACTTTGTTAAGATACGTGGAGTTGTCCGGCTTATGCTTAAAACCAGACTCCGGATAACTCATGGCACGTTTCTGTAATGGCTGTTTGTGGGTTGACCCGGGCTATGACGAGGATTGACTTTCTACCATCTGGAAGATCAATAGTGATATTGTTCTTGACTCGCCACAGTTTTAATAAAAATGGATTTTTTTTTCAGAAAACAATAGTGGGAGTATGGTAGAACTGGAAGTGATTCCAGAACCGCAAACGATTACTGAAGATTTGATAAAGAACCTAAAGATTCAATCTGGTTTGACATTCCATTAGCCACTCCGCAGATAAAGTGGGTAACCTTAGGCACCCGAAAGGTACTTCGGTATGCTCAAGGACGGTGGCAGGGATGTTCTTGTTTACCCAGACTTGCCATTGCTGTTGTTCCAGACTATGAGACCCGGCAGGAGGATGAGTATAGCGTCGTTCTAAACTAGCTTTAGAAGTGTATGTCTATATGACTTTGCCAGAGGGTTGTCGTGGTCAGTGGGAGCAACGGAAGCATAGTGGACAAGTGGCTTATGTCTATTTATAGACTAAAGCAGATGTAGCGGAGATAGATCATCTATTTCTGATATGACAGTCATAGGTTTGACTTCATCAGAATAAGGGATGGATCTGTTAAGAAGGTAGTAGGGTGTGATGTCCTGGTATTTGGACGACATACACAGAGTAGGAAGTGAAATTTCTATACTACGATCGGTTATACTTTGGTCGTCACACAGTGGTTTCTCCACACAGGACTTGGATATTATATCAGACATTCTGGTTACTAGATCTATGGTTTTAGATCTATATTTGGGTGGTTTCCCAATCTGGGTACTTAGACAACATTCTATGAGTATTTAGCATGGACGACTCCTGGCATGGTAGTATACTTGCAGGTGATGGAGTCACCCTCTCTAAAGGTGTCTTACAGACTAAAGGGGAGAGGGATACGCATGATTGGCAGATCACTTGCTTAGGCAATTGAGTCAATCATGAGATGTCAAGTACCATACCAGATGTTGTTCTTGCAGTTCATGCAATAAGTTGATATTAATCCAATCCTGGAGAAACGACAGGAAGCAGTTTTAGAACATAAGTGGATGTTCTAGGGATTTGATAACGGCAGCCTCCTTTAGGAGACGGTTATCATTCCAGGCTTCCAAGGTGATCTGGATGGCAGAGTGACTGTCAGAGTTATAGTTTTCCCTCTGACGGGGGGCAGTATTCTAGTCCAGGTGGATACTGAGGGAAGGCATGGCGCAGGATATTGATTAAGTTCAGTTGACGATACAGTCTAAGAAGTTTGGATTTGGAGTTCATTTATGAGCTAGGTCCCATCAGACATCCAGACATTCTAAGACAGGTATTACTCATTTCGGGAGATGGCTTTCTCCGCGAACTTGAGATACAGAGAGACATAGAAAGAAACATCAGAGCGGATCCACTCACTGAGGCTATTCCTCGAACGCAATAGTTTCGCAAACGAGCTTTGTGAGACTGACTAGTAGAGGAGTTGGGTGTTCGGTATCACACGGGCTGTGAGTATGCGACATCGCAATAATTAGCCTTGAGTACAAGTGGGAGATTGTTGGAGATAGTGCCCTCAGAGTCAATTATTGGATCACAGGCACGTGATTGCAATGATTGAGGGAGGACCTGTCCCAGTAGGACAGTCTTACTCAAGATGATAGTATGCTATCTGGTTTATCTTTATCATCGTGTACTGCTTTAGGTGACCTTACGAGTCGCTATTACACGTTGATAGAGCCCCTAGGATTCTTGCTTGACTATAGCAGTATGAGGACGATCATATACGTGAGAGCTGGAGTCTATAAGCACATCCTTAAAAGGTCCCTAGTCGTGGGAGTTTCGAGACAGGGCATCGATACTCCGGAGTAGACTAGTGTATACAGTCGAGACCTCGACGAGGGGCGGTGGCCGGTCTCACAAGCCACTGGTGTCAGTTGGTTCACCTAAGATGTATACAGGTGCTCATTGGGTTATGAGTACACCGGACAAGAATCGTCGGGAACCTGCTAGTTGGTATTATACTTGACGTCAGATAGCAGTTCCCTGGTGACATGTGTACAGGTTAGTTCATCGACCTGAGATCGTCATTTGTCTCGTGTGAGTTCCCACTGTACTTAGATTACTACCCTACCACGCTCAAAGGAGACGTGCAAACAGGTTTTAGTTGGGTACATTCCCGAGCCACATGGAGGCAGTGAGCGGATCTGCAGGGGTTCGTCTCTCCCGGTATTGGGGGTGAGGTCGCGCTGTGTCTAGGAGAGCCAGTACATGAAAAGTCCTTGGCCAAGGCAGGAGATTTACCGGTAGGTATTCCAGTAGTATCTCAGGGTGTTCTGGGCTACACTCCGACACGACTTGTACCGCTATTGGGGGTTTGACTTTTACCAACCCCCTAGGCCCGCCATGCGATGCTCATAGACGAACGGACCGGACTGTACGGATATTGTCACTGACAGGCTCAGTAGGGTGTCAGGATGAGTTCGCTCATCGACGTCCCTTTTGGTCAATAGCTGGTGGCCCGTCACGTATGGCTGATACCTCTGACGTGCTAGTGGTTAAATCCGTAGCCATAGTATTGACGAGTCTTTAGAGTCCACCACACACACAGTTACTCAGGTTTCGGGCGAAACGCTGTAGAGGCCGTATGGAGATATGGCAGGGTTCGATCAGATACGTGCGGTATTGCACGGATCGTGATCGGACGGATTTTACTAGCCGGCTTTGGCTTAAGTCGGATCCTAGTATTAGACAGTGTAGATTTTGTCTCTTTGCATTTGTGTTCAGTGGGAATACAAATGCGGGCATGTATATGCAGTAGCGGGGTTTTCCTGTAATTCATTACGGGATCAGTTTTCTGAAGTTGCCAGTTTGCATTCCGTTCCGGCCAGTTTTCCTTTGTTCCTTCACGGCCAGAGTTTCTGATGGAGGGGGTTATTTGCAGTGTAAATAACTCATTTATGGAGGGGTTTCTTGCATTTGTGCCTTCATAATCATGAGATTCTTTTTCTATCTCATCCATTGCTTTCTTTATGATGGTTGGTGAAAGGACGTGAGCTTGAAATTGGTGTGACCATTTTTCTCATTTATTTATTCCCTTTCTTATCTTGATAATGATTCATTCATTTTTCCTCCACCATTCTTGAATGGCCGGCCATTTTGAGAGGGCAGAGAGAGAGTTCATTTTTGAGGAAGAAAAATATTCATCTCATGCTTGCTTGCTACAAAATCTCTTACATCTCTTCAAAGTTCATATTGATTCCTCCATCAATGGCAACTACACTAAACCCCAAGAGACAATAGATTCTACACTAGTCTACAGCAAATCTTGGACGCGTCGGCTAGCCAACTTCACGCCCGAGTTGCCTCGGTCCAGAGGTGGGAGCCCGTAAAAGAACTCGGCTACGTGGTGCCCTTTCCGACGAGGAGGTGATGGACGGAGATTCCGCGGGAGATCGGAGTGGAGACGAAGACCGAAGGACACGGATCGCTTGGTATACTTCTCTACCCATCTTTTAGTTTGCTAGTAGCTAAGTTAATGGCCCGATCTGGGTTAAAAGTGCGCGGTGGTGCCGGATTGCTAGTTTGCAAAGTTTTTCGTTTCCGCGTTTCCGGCATCGGATCGACGGCCGGGGCGCCGCCGCGGACTTACAGGTGGTACGACCGGATAATCAAAAGTCGTCGAAGCTTCTCTTGTGCGACGCCGTCGGATCCGATCTCATCGATTTCGTATGCAGATGCACCCCCGGTGAACTATGCCGTGGAGGTTGTCAATTGGACTTCGGAGGGTATTCTCCAACCTTCGATTGCCGCCATACCCATGCAGCTGCCGACGGCTTTGGATACTTTAGGGCGGCGCATATGCCAGGACGAGTCGCGCCCTTGGGGACAACCTTACAACATCGGGTTGACTCCCCGACATTCGGCCGGGTATTTGTAGTCGGCCAGGTACATTTTGTCGGTGAAGAAAACGCACTTGCTGAAGCTCGGCCTATATCCTGCGGTTTACACTTTGTTGTTCCAATATTCTGCTCCTCCGACATGGTGGGTTAAGGCGTTCATGGAGCAATGGAACATCCCAACCCATACCTTTCTTCTATCGGACAGAGAAGTCTCCATCTTCTTAGAAGAATTTGCTGAGATTTCCGGTCTGCCGGTTAGGGGGGAGCACTATGAGGAGCTTCTTCTTCCGGATGAATACGTTTTTGCCACCAAGCCGGTGGTGATGGGCCTAACGCCGGAGAACGCCATTCAGCACCAGTTTCCGAGTCTGATAAAGGTGCTGAATATGTACGAGAGTCTCTTCTTGGAATCCGGAGGCCGGTGGGTCAGTTTCGCAGACTTCATTACTCAGTTTCTTCGCCCGGAGATTCTATCGCAACGAGGCGAAAAATTTGCCAAGCTCGACGATCTCTTTGTCTTTGGCTTGGACCGTCGACCAGTACTGGAAGATGATCAGAAGGGCTTTTATCTTCCCAATGTCGCGATCATCCCTCTGTCAGAAGTCGCCGCTCCGGGCATTGACGAGGAGACTTTCTTTCTCGGGTTTCTCGGGCTATGGTTGTGTTGGTTCGCGCTCCCCATGCACCCTCGCTATATGAGGCCGTTCGTCTTCTACCCAGCACATCGAATGGTGGCCGGAATACAAGTGGCCATCGGGATTGCTGGGCTAGCCTACCTGTACCATGGTCTCAGCGTGGCGGCGGCAACTAAACCGGGGGTGCATGCAGCCAACTTCCCGATGCACTACTTTACTTCGTGGATGGAAATGCACGTGCTCGGGGTATTTGGTATTCATAAAAGGCCTCCGTTTTTCGAGAAATGCAAATTCCCAAGAATTATGCGGCTGGTCGACGCTTCTATCGTGAATCCGTCTCAGCGGGAGGCTAGGGGCTTGCTTCTTCGTCCACGCACGGTCGGGGCTGGTATGTCTTTCCCGGACAAAGTCCTGACAATCGGCCAGGAAACTTCCAAGACGGTGCTGGCATTGCGCGACTCTTTTAAGGACGGGGCCTATGTGTTGAAAGCCCGGGAGATTCTACACCTATACTCCATTAAGCCGGGCTTTCTCATATTCAGGCAAAATGATGTGGCGCTTTTTATAAGATATAATCCCCATCATTTTCCCAGCAGCTGAGTTATAACCAGGGGTTCCACTGGAGGCGTTCTTGGAAGAACCTGCTGCCACCAGAGAGGGAATACGGAGTGCACTGCATCACTTTATGCGCTTAAATACAGGCTCCTACTTCTTTATTAGCGAGCCGGGTTAAATTCCGAGGGCCCTTAACATACACGGGGCCTGGTATCAACATGCGATGGGCGCTGTCATCAGGGAAGAGAGACGGCTGCTGCTCGATCGCAAGAGTGCGCCCCCTGCCAGCGATCGCAACGTCCCTTTGAAGCGACGGATCATTGTCACTCCTCCGCTAAGAGGGGTTGCTGCAGTTGAGCCTCCACGTGTGCTAAGCCCCACACGTGGATTGCCCCATGCTCCTGTGGAGATGATGGACGTGCCCTCGGTGCCCCGCGCTCCCGTGGAGACGGTAACCGTAGCTTCACCCGAATCTGGCGTGGGCTCGGATATCGGGACTCGTCGTCCCAAAGTGCCCACGAAGCGCAAGCTGGTTTTGGCTGTGACCGGAGTTCACGCCAGAAGAGGAAGAAGAAGTCGATCCTCTCTACTGACGTTGTATTTGGTCAGGAACCTCATGCTCCTTACAGCGAGGGCTTGAGTGAGTACGGGACCAACGAAGGCCTATTTATGCCACCAGATGACACTGATCTGGCGGCTGCCATTGCAGCTTCTGAGCGATTGGTGAGCCATAAAGCGGGACTGGCTATCCTCACGCAATCAGGTAACCATTAGCCGTATTTTTCGTCATTGCGTCGTATTTCTATTATCGTGTTTTGACTGACGCTTTTCTTTCTTTAACAGGCATTTCTACCGAAGAAGCTCTCGCTGCTTTTCTCGAGACTTTCGAGGAAGAGGAACGACTTTGAGCATCCTTAGGCATCGGTACATTTCGGTTCACCATGTTCCTATTCCTGTTTCTTATGAGTAATCTAACCCTTTCTTTGTCTTATCGCAGGGACCACAACGCCGATCCCGCAAGGTGACTCGGAGACTCTTCCCGGGCCAGCCACCGAAGTCCCGGCCTCTTCAGCACTGCCGAAAGAGGCATTACTCAAAAAACCGATGACGGAAGCCTTGACGGCTCCAGAGTTACCCCTGGATGTGGACAATGACGTCCTGTTAAAGGAGGCTTCTAAAAGGCCTATTTTGACGGCTCGGGAAGAAAGGAAGCGTTGGAGGCGCGCAGCAAGGGAGCGTAGTGCTGCTTTAGCTGCGGGAGCTGGTTCGAGCGCCGTTACTCCTGCTGCTACTCCTTCAGAGGAGTCTCCGGTTGCCTTGTCTACTGCTCACAGACGGACGGCACGTGCGGCTCGGGAAGCAAATGGTAAATCAACTCTAGGTAATGTGCCTTGAGGCTCCGTTGTCAAAGTTTTAAACTATCAGTTCTTATATATCTTATCTTTGCAGAGCCGAGTCTTCCCAAAGAAGTGGCGGCGACCGCTGAGCCTAAGGCAGCGGTGGAGGAGGTAGCGGCTATTCCCGAACCCGGGGCGGTGGCAGGCGATGTGGTCGCAATTGCCGGCCTCGAGGTAGTGGCCGACGAGACGGCTACCACGGCCGAGCCTAAAGCAGCGGTGGATGAAACGGCTGCAATTACTGAGCCCGAGGTGGTGGCGAGCGAAACGGGTGCAATTGCTGGGTCCGATGTGGTCGCTCTTTCTCAAGAGTCGGGCACCGCTCCGATCATCGCTCTTCCTGCCTATGGTTCTTTATCGTCTCCTGGCGTCGCAAGCATGATGACGGCTTTCGTGGAGTCAGGGGATGAGGCGACGGGAGGTGAGGCCGCCCCGATGGAGGAGGGAGACGCCGTTGTTGAATCAAGTGACGCCCTCATCACGGTTCCGACTGGCAACTCATCAGGTAGATTTTAGGTTACTTCCCTTCTTTTTATTCTGCAATCTTTCCTAACAAGGTTTATCTTGTTTCTAATGCAGGTGCGGCTAGTGCTGATGTCGAGCTACTTGAGACAGCGCCGTCAGTTACCGTCCTGACGGTGACCACCTCTCTACCTTCTCTCATACCGTCGCAGATGCTGGAAGGTATGGATTTGTGACCCATCAGTCTTGTTTCTCGGCTGTATAATTCATGTACTGACATTGCGTTATCGCGTTTTTGCAGGAGTCCTTTTTTACCACCTGTACCAGGTGCTGCATCCCCACTTCTCCTTCCCGTCGGAGATTGCTTCATCCAGTGGCGCTGGTGAATACAGCTTTCAATTAACGCTCTTTCTTTTACCGATAATGAAATTATTTCTGATTCTTCTTTGCCTTGATTGCAGTGTTACAGATTGAAGAAGGAGATGAGAGATCGGTTGCGCCACTGGTCCTCTTGGCTTTGCCGCCTGCTGCAGCTGGTATAGTAAATTCCATTGTTCATGAATCTCTTATGTTTCTTGATCCGTCATCTGATTGTGATTTTTTTTGCAGCGGTCTCTTTGACTCCGGCCTCTTTCGAATCTCGCATTATGATGCCGGCAGGCCCCTTCTCCAGACGTCCATCCTCAAAGGGTGCCGTGACAAGTCTGCGCATGTTGAGCGAATACGTTGAGGAGCTTGACGCGGAAGCTCCTACATCTGCCGCAGATTTCGCTGACGAGGTCAATCCGATGCTGGCGACGCTTGTAAATTTCCATAATGAAGGCGTCGTCGAGTCTTGGGTTAGTCACTGCAGGAAGATCGAGGCCTGTCTGCATCAGCTTGAACTTATGCGTCTTGCCCCTGAGACTTAGGCTTTGAACTCCCAGCGGGCCGCATGGGTCGAGCAGAGTGCGTCCTTCCTGCGCCATTTCGAACAAGAAGCGACCTTGAGGCGGAAGGAATGCGAGGAGGTTTCTTCTGAGTCTGTCCAATTGCGTGCCCAGGTCGAAGCGAACGCCGCACAACTGAAAGCTGTCTTTGACACCTTGCAGCAATGTATCTCGGACGGGCTTGTATTGAGACGGAAGCTCGACTCTATCGAGCAGGTTACGCAGAGTCGCGAAGCTGCCCAACGGGAAATTGATGAGAAGATTTCATCATGCTTGCAACAAAGGAATCGAATCGAAGCGGAGCTCGCCGCGGCGGTTGATCATGAGAAGGCACTGAAAGAAGTGCGAGAGCAGCTCATGGACTTGTTGAAAACGCTTCCTTCTCAGTAGCTGCCTTTGTATCAATTATACACTTGTAATCTCTGAATAATATGTATCTATTTTTTTATTCCTTTATATGATGTATCTTATATTCAATTGAGTTCATGAATAAAGATATCTTTTTTGTTATACTGTTGCTTTCTTCTCCTTGCTGTATTGTTGCCATGTGATTTTAGCAAGTGCGATCTGTAGATAGCATATAGCTGTCAATCTTGGATTCTTTGTAGAGTGGTGATGGCTTAGAAAACAGGGTTAGGATCTGTCACCTAAGACTTTTCAACTTTATGAGCCGTGACGGTCTCATAAAGAATTTTCTCCCTACCGGTCGAGAGGATCTCGTAGGTGTAATTTCTCTTTAAGAATCGTGAGGATTCCTAAGTGTGTTTTCTCTTGAAAGCCGTAAGGATCTCACAAGAGAATTTACTCCCTTACGAGTCATGAAGACCCGCAAGTGATGGGTGAAGTTGTCCTTATCCGCATTTCACGGGATCAGGGGGTGCTTTAGATGCTTCCCATGGGTTCACTGCTGTGTTTGGCGAGGACCAGGCTCCGCTCTGGACATTTTCCAGGATACCGTAGTTTAAAGATATCGCGGTCGAAGTTAAGGACATCATTGTCCGTGGATTTAAGGACTCCACCATCCGTTGTTAGTTTTAAGACATTGCGGTCGAGGTTAAGGACATCATAGTCCATGAGTTTAAGGACCTCACAGTCCAATGTTAGTTTAAATACATTGCGGTCGAGGTTAAGGACATCATAGTCCATGAGTTTAAGGACCTCACAGTCCAATGTTAGTTTTAAGACATCACGGTCGAGGTTAAGGACATCATAGTCCATGAGTTTAAGGACCTCACAGTCCAATTTTTGCTCTGGATGCTTCCCACGAGTTCACTGCCGTGTTCGTCGAGGACTAGGCTCCACTCTGGATGCCTCACACGGGTTCATTATCGTGCTCTGCGAGGACCAGTATCCGCTCTGGACGTTTTCCACGGGGTCAGGAGTGACATAATCCGCGTTCCACGTAACCAGGAATTTTTGCTCTGGATGCTTCCCGCGGGTTCACTGCCGTGTTCGGCGAGGACCAGGCTCCGCTCTGGATGCTTCACACGGGTTCATGTTCATACCGTAATTTTGCATTATTATATTCCCCATTCTTATGCATTTTACAAATAAACAGGTGCTTTTGACCCATGTCTACTACATAGTTACAGGTGACAGGTTCTCGGAACAAAACAGTGAAAAAGATAAAAGACGATGCAAAAGTGAGACTACGACTAACAAATAGAAGGATCTTGATCAAGCCTACATGAAGATCGGTTCACAAAGTACAAGGCAGCACAAGGTTCAAGAGTTCGACATAAAGCGAACGGTTAAATTCCACTACATTACTCATTGTGGAGATCTGGAAAAGAAATAGAAGCTATTCTGAAGAACCAACCAAAGATATAGGAAGACAAAGAGAAGCAGAACCAGCACAGAAAAACATTCCTAACAAGCCTACTATTTAACCGTGGAACCACGGCCAAACCTGGCCTACGGCCGCGGTTCCGCGGCCGTACTGAGCCCGTAGTGGCGAAATTTTTTACCATAATCTCTGGCGGCGCTGACTCGTCTTCCTAGGGGTATTTTTGTAAAAGCATACATGCGGCGATTGTAAACCCAGGGTTTTCTATGTCCTATAAATAAAGACCCAAATTCTTGTATTAGGTCATGCCTCCTTTCATTAATAAAATTCAGAATTCTTTTGAAGTTTTGGAGTGCATCAATTTGTAAGTAGTTCTTTTTATTTGCCCTAGTTAATTTTATTATCTGCCCTAGTTAGATCTTTAATTCCTTGCCCTAGATAGATAGTTTAGATATGTTCTTCAATTCCCTAATGAGCGAGTAGTCTCCTCGCTTGTTAGGGTTAGTTTTGGGGAAGGTTTGAGAGATGAAGATCTCTCACCCCTTTCTTGCCCATCACATTTAATTATTAGGACTCCATGCATACATGCACACACCGCTCCCTACGGCACCCTATCCCTCGAGGTAGCGGTGATACCGTAGTATAAAGGCCTGGTTGAGCGTGTTTTCTATGGAGGTTAGGGTAAGGATTAAGAAAGGAAGGACAAGAACCTAGAGGAAGAAACACCGTTTCTTCCCGATGGTACTAATCCCCTTTATTAATAATTACCATAACTCCTAAAGAGATCTTAATTTGGGTAAAGAAAGCGGTGAGGAAATCTTTGCATTTCCAAACTTAACCTAAACCTAACCCTAGCAAGATTTAGATCTAGATTAATTTAGTTTTTAGATTTAATCAATCCATTCACACCGTTTGGAATTAACTCGTTAGAACAATTAGGAAATTCACAAAATCCCTATGGACCGACCCGTACTCACCAGCTGGCTACCAAGCGACGCCGTTCTTGATTGCGGTTATATAAATTCTTTGATTCATCTTTTAAAAGCGCATAAGCTAACTAAAATCTTTCAATCAAATGGCGTCGTTGCCGGGATGGCGTGTTATTTTCTTTTTGCAATTTCGGGTTAATCTAAAATTGAAAAATCATAAAAAACTGAAAAATTAAAAAAATATATAAAAATTTATCATTTTGTTATTTTGTGAAGGGTATTTTTGTTTGAATTTTGCAGGATCTACAATCGAGTTCGGATCTGGAAAAATCCAGAGAGAAACAGAAAACAGAAGATCTGAACAACCGAGGAGTACCATAACAGAGCAACTGAAAAGATTTGGAGAACTGAACAGGCAGGAAGACCGCGGAACCGCCGCAGCACCCCCACTCCGACCGCGGAATCGCGGTGCTCTGGTGACATCAACATCTAAATTTTTTTCTCGGGAACCGCGCCGCTGAGACGACCGCGGAACCGCCGCCCGAGGTGCTTGTTAGCCGCGGAACCGCGGTCCTATAGTGATATCATCACGTGGATTTTCTCTGTAAGCCTTCTGATCTCCTCCTCTGCAAATCCCAATATATCTTCTGTAAAATCTCCTGCAGGATTCTTTGCGCTAAAAAATCTCCCCCCTTCCAATAATTGATCTTGTGCAGGATTCTTTGCGCCGCGTTAAAAAGAAATTGATTGCAAGTGGTTGTTTACTGTTTTGCATATTTTTAATCGGACTTTAAGGGGCTTGAAACCAATCCAGATTGGGTGGGGATTTCATCACCCTTCTCAGGACCCCAAAAATCACATAAGGCATTTTGCATTGACCGTTATTAATTAAAAAAGACTAGACTCGGCCCTAAGGACTTCGCGCTCAATAGGACAGAGGACTAGTTGTAGGCATCGACCGTTTATCCTAACCTGACTTTGTGGTGTTTAGGCAAGTGTGTTTAAGGCGAGTGGTTACTTAATTAGGACCACTACTTTCATAGTGGGGAGCCTCCCACTCACCTGACACTTACATGGCCGCAATTGGCGGTGAAGAGGCGGTTTGAGGTCCTATTTCTAGCCCTTTGGAACAGTTAGGAGCTGTCTAGCTGACCTAGGTGACCCTAGATCTAGGCCTGATTGTGCATTTGTGGTTGATTGCATTTGTGTCAAAGCCCTTTATCGAAAATATTTTTTTGCAAAAAGTTCCAAATAAAGAGAAAAAAGGGAATTTTTTTTAATAAAAACTTGCAAAACTTGTCGCTAAGAAATTCGTGCACCCCACATTCTTTTTCTTCTCTTTCTTACATCATGGGTACCCCACCTCACAAATCTCTTGCCGAACTTTGGTACCCTGAACCAAACTTTGCCTCTTACGCGAATTGTTTCGGTCGAATTACGGACGACCCCTCCATGCCCAAAATTTCTTTGAAAGATCGAATAGAAGCATCTAGGAGAAACAGTTGGACTCCGCAATCCACTATGTATCAACCGTTTCAACCTTCACCATCTTTTTACATTGATACTCCTTCTTCGAGTCCTATTGTAAATCCGAAACCCATGTCTATTGCTGAGCATATTGAACAATCTCGTAGCCGATGTTTCACTCCTCTCCACACATCCAGTTCTAGGGATCAACAAGTCCATTCAATTTTTTATCTAAATGTTGATCCTACTCCTGTCCAACCATCCAATTCCTACCAGTCCTACCTGACTTTCCCACCTTCACTAGACATTGTTTCTACACAGCCATTTGGGAGTTTCACGTATCCAAAAATTTTGAATCTTTTACCGAAACCCCTTCACAACCCATGTCTAGTTTGGAACAGTCGTTGGAAGCTTATATTTTAGCAACAAAAAAATGATGAGGAATGTGGATGCATCCATGGCCGCCCTTATGCAACTTAGTGAACCGGTAGCTAGTTTCCAACTAGCTCCAAAAATTCCAATGTATGAGAAGGCGGTTGGACAGAGTGAGAATTTGAGAGGAGAGAGTGAGTTATACACCTTTCCAAATCAAACCTACCCATGCCCAATTGAATCCCACAACTCCGGTTTTCCATCGATTGTCCTAAATGATTCACAAGTTGAAAATAAAACATTTAACGAGTTGTGTGACTTTGTAGTGCTTGATTTGCCAGATTGTGAAGAATCCCTTTCGAGTGAAACCACACCTAATCCTTTTGAACTTTACATCTCCACTCTAGAACCTAAATTGATAAATATCCATGCTTTTGATGAGGTGTCAGAAAAAATTGATTTTCACTTGATTGAGGATATAGACGCCGGGAATATTTTGGATGATGAACCCGTAAATTTGACTGAAATTTTATCTCCAATTCATCATCCCGAGTCATTAAATGTTTCTCCCGAACTTCATATGCGTCTTGATTTTGATGATGATGGCATGGATAAGCTAAATTATGAGGAGAATATTGAGGAAATTATTGAGGATGAACCAGCTTTGTTTGATGAGTCGGATTTCCCAATTCATCATGTTCCTTCCACTGATTGTGTACACCCTCCTGAATTTTTAACTGATACCCTTCCTCACTCACTTCCCTCCATCCTCATTCCGACCTTGCAAGAGACTGTTACGCTTTCATCTCCAATACCAAGTTCGACGTATCCATGTTTGCTCACGAATCTTGAGGGATTTGATCTTATTTTTCCGCGGGTTAATAGCTTAGCACAATCGCTTTTTACACATCGATCATTACAAATTGTGCTAATTTTTACACTCTATCCCTACCCTCAAGTTCGTATTCCCACTTTCTTTGGTTCTTCTAATCTTCATTTAATGATACCGAGTGTTGATGAATCACAATCCGATATTTTGAGTTCGATAATTTTAGAAAAACAACTTGATCTAGAATCTTTTGAGAATAAGGTAGATGAGCTTTACGAGTCTCCTACCTCCATGATTTTTGAACAATCAAGTGTGTTGAATTCTGGCGTGACACTTATTGAGATTGAAACGTTCAATCGGACCTTCGATGAAAGTTTCGAAGATATTTTCGCCGACGAACTCGCATTCTTAAACGATACGGATTTTATGATTAATCAACCTCCACTCGAAGAAGTAGAACCACTACCATTTCTTTTTCCCTTCTACCATTCTCCTCCACCGAGACCGTATACCATTTCTATCTCCACACGGTCTCGTGTGCTTCTCATTTCTTTTCCTTACACTCCATTCTTTCACCAACTCTACCTTTATCACGATAAGATTTTTGAATGGTTGGTGCTAACCTTTGGCCTGTGTAAAGCCTTATTTAGTTTGGGGAGGACCTTGTTATATATATGTATATATATTTTTTGTTTTTTTTCTTTTGACAATAAAAAAAATTATTATAAATAAATAAACAGGAGAGTGCCGACATTTTGACCCTCTTGGTGTAGCATGACAGTGAGGACACTGTCAAGTTTAAGTTTGGGGGTGTGCTCGGTAAGCCTTCTTCCTTCGCATTCATGTGTATATTTTTGCATTTGCATACTTATTTTAAAACCCATAAAAAATTGAAAAATTTCAAAAATTATAAAAATTAAAGTATTCAATTTTGGCCATAATTGACTTGAGTTTGACAAAAAGGTTAACTAGCTAGGAACAATTAGATCTTACACTTAGGAAATTAAAAACCCTAAAAATAAACTTTCTTAAAATTTAACGGTAGAAAGTATATGTCTTTGTAATTTATTTAGAAATAGAAAAATTTTGAGTTCACTTCTTAGGCTAAGTTAAAATAAGGGAAGAGTATTGATATTTTTATTAAAGTATAAGTTTGAAAAATAATTTCTAAGCTTAAGTCTAAATTCTGAAAATATATACCCTACAAATTGCACAAACACGCCCCTTGAAACTTGGAATAGTAGAGGAGACCTTGAAATGTTCTTGTCTAAAGTCCTTAGTACGAAGAAAAAAAATAAAATAAAAATACAAGTGTGAATAAAGAGATAATAAAAAAATGAACATCGGTTTTTGTGATTACTTAAGGCTGAATAAATAGAAAAAATATTTAGCGAGGGTGCTTCATCACCTAGTGCCTTAGACCAACTGGTTTGGGAGTCACCGCTAAAGCCTTAGGTGTTACAAGACTTGGAATTACGCTTTAATGCGCATACACATTTTGTAATCGGTTGTTGATACCTCAAGAAGTATTAACGATCGCATGAAGGATGTGTGAGCGAAATTCATCTAAAAATTCACCAATTAAGAAGTGCTTTGGACAACGGACAAGAGTATGATTGCTTGATTTGAATTTCCAAGTGTAGGGGTGATATATACACACACGTAGGGGGTATGTGATTGGGGGTTAGATAAGAGATAGGAATGAAGAATAGGACTTGTATTTTTAGTAGAGATGATAAAAATTCCTAAGTTGAGATGGAACCCTAGAAGGAAAACTTAAGAGATACCAAAAGCTAAGTAGGTCTGCAGAACATATATAATCTTAAGTTAAATGATAAGGAAGCGTGAAGAATACGGATGGATAATTTCTAAGTCGAAGATAATAGAATTCCTTGTTAGAAAACCTAATTGGAGAATAAAAGTTAATGGGCCTAATTGATAGGATTTTGTGGGTAGTATCCGCTGAAAACCCTCAGGAGACAACACTCCTCCTACTAGGGACACCTAGAAGTTTAACATCTTGTTGCACGAGCTCAGTGCAATCGCGTTTCCCTGTGAAAGTGAGGTTAGGTTTTTGTTGAGAATAAAACTAGGTTTGCTCGAGAACGGGCAAAAGATAAGTTTGGGGGTATTTGTTCATACCATAATTTTGCATTATTATATTCCCCATTCTTATGTATTTTACAAATAAACAGATGCTTTTGACCCATATCTGCTACATAGTTACAGGTGACAGGTTCTCGGAACAAAAACAGTAAAAAAGATAAAAGACGATGCAAAAGTGAGACTACGACCAACAAATAGAAGGATCTTGATCAAGCCTGCATGAAGATCGGTTCACAATGTACAAGGCAGCGCAAGGTTCAAGAGTTCGACACAAAGAGAACGGTTAAAGTCCACTACATTACTCACTGTGGAGATCTAGAAAAGAAATAGAAGCTATTCTGAAAAACCAACCAAAGATATAGGAAGACAAAGAGAAGCAGAACCAGCACAGAAAAACATTCCTAACAAGCCTACTATTTGGCCGCGGAACCGCGGCCAAACCTGGCCTACGGCCGCGGTTCCGCGGCCGTGCTGAGCCCGTAGCGGCGAAATTTATACCATAATCTCTGGCGGCACTGACTAGTCTTCCTAGGGGTATTTTTGTAAAAGCATACATGCGGCGATTATAAACCTAGGATTTTCTATGTCCTATAAATAGAGACCCAAATTCTTGTATTAGGTCATACCTCCTTTCATTAATAAAATTCAGAATTCTTTTGAAGTTTTGGAGTGAATCAATTTGTAAGTAGTTCTTTTTATTTGCCCTAGTTAATTTTATTATCTGCCCTGAGTAATTTCTTATCTGTCCTAGTTAGATCTTTAATTCCTTGCCCTAGATAGATAGTTTAGATATGTTCTTCAATTCCCTAATGAGTGAGTAGTCTCCTCGCTTGTTAGGGTTAGCTTTGGGGAAGGTTTGAGAGATGAAGATCTCTCACCCCTTTCTTGCCCATCACATATAATTATTAGGACTCCATGCATACATGCACACACCGCTCCCTACGGCACCCTATCCCTCGAGGTAGCGGTGATACCGTAGTATAAAAGCCCGGTTGAGCGTGTTTTCCATGGAGGTTAGGGTAAGAATTAAGAAAGGAAGGACAAGAACCTAGGTATTAATCCCCTTTATTAATAATTACCATAACTCCTAAAGAGATCTTAATTTGGGTAAAGAGAGTGGTGAGGAAATCTTTGCATTTCCAAACTTAACCTAAACCTAACCCTAGCAAGATTTAGATCTAGATTAATTTAGTTTTTAGATTTAATCAATCCATTCACACCGTTTGGAATTAACTCGTTAGAACAATTAGGAAATTCACAAAATCCCTGTGGACCGATCCATACTCACCGGCTAGCTACCAAGCGACACCGTTCTTGATTGCGGTTATATAAATTCTTTGATTCATCTTTTAAAAGCGCATAAGCTAATTAAAATCTTTCAATCAGTTCACTGCCGTGCTCTGCGAGGACCAGGATCCGCTCTAGACGTTTTCCACGGGGTCAGGAGTGACATAATCCGCGTTCCACGTATCCAGGAATTTTGCTCTGATGCTTCCTACGGGTTCACTGCCGTGTTCGGTGAGGACCAGGCTCCACTCTGGATGCTTCACACGGGTTCACTGCCGTGCTCTGCGAGGAACAGGATCCGTTCTGGACGTTTTCCACGGGGTCAGGAGTGAAATAATCTGTGTTCCACGTAGCCAGGAATTTCGCTCTGGATGCTTCCCACGGGTTCACTGCCGTGTTCGGCAAGGACCAGGCTCCGCTCTGGATGCTTCACATGGGTTCACTGCCGTGCTCTGCGAGGACCAGGATCCGCTCTGGACGTTTTCCACGGGATCAGGAGTGACATAATCCGCGTTCCACGTAGCCAGAAATTTTGCTCTGGATGCTTCCCACGGTTTCACTGCCGTGTTCGGCGAGGACCAGACTCCGCTCTGGATGCTTCACACGGGTTCACTGCCGTGCTCTGCGAGGACCAGGATCCGCTCTGGACGTTTTCCACGGGGTCAGGAGTGACATAATCCGCGTTCCATGTAGCCAGGAATTTTGCTCTGGATGCTTCCCATGGGTTCACTGCCGTGTTCGGCGAGGACCAGGCTCCACTCTGGATGCTTCACATGGGTTCACTTCCGTGCTCTGCGAGGACCAGGATCTGCTCTGGACGTTTTCCACGGGGTCAGGAGTGACATAATCCGCGTTCCACGTAGCCAGGAATTTTGCTCTGGATGCTTCCCATGGGTTCACTGCCGTGTTCGGCAAGGACCAGGCTCCGCTCTGGATGCTTCACACGGGTTCACTACCATGCTCTGCGAGGAACAGGATTTGCTCTAGACGTTTTCTATGGGGTCAGGAGTGACATAATCCGCATTCCACGTAGCTAGGAATTTTGCTCTGGATGCTTCCCACGGGTTCACTTTCGTGTTCGGCGAGGACCAGGCTCCGCTATGGATGCTTCACACGAGTTCACTGCCATGCTCTGCGAGGACCAGGATCCGCTCTTGACGTTTTCCACGGGGTCAGGAGTGACATAATCCGCGTTCCACGTAACCAGGAATTTTTCTCTGAATGCTTCCCACGGGTTCACTGCCGTGTTCGGCGAGGACCAGGCTCCGCTCTGGATGCTTCATACAGGTTCACTGCTGTGCTCTGCGAGGACTAGGATCCGCTCTGGACGTTTTCCATGGGGTCAGGAGTGACATAATTCGCGTTCCACGTAGCCAGGAATTTTGCTCTGGATGCTTCCCACGGGTTCACTGCCGTGTTCGGCGAATACCAGGCTCCGCTCTGGATGCTTTACACGTTTTCACTGCCGTGCTTTACGAGGACCAAGATCCGCTCTGGACGTTTTCCACAGGGTCAGGAGTGACATAATCCGCATTCCACGTAGCCAGGAATTTTGCTCTGGATGCTTCCCATGGGTTCACTGCCGTGTTCGGCAAGGACCAGGCTCCGCTCTGGATGCTTCATACGGGTTCACTGCCGTACTTTGCGAGGACCAGGATCCGCTCTGGACATTTTCCATGGGGTCAGGAGTGACATAATCCGCGTTCCACGTAGCTAGGAATTTTGCTCTGGATGCTTCCCACGGGTTCACTGCTGTGTTCGGCGAGGACCAGGCTTCGCTCTGGATGCTTTACACGGGTTCACTGCCGTGCTCTGCGAGGACCAGGATCCATTCTGGACGTTTTCCACGGGGTCAGGAGTGACATAATCCGCGTTCCACGTAGCCAGGAATTTTGCTCTGGATGCTTCCCACGGGTTCACTGCCGTGTTCGGCGAGGACCAGGCTCCACTCTGGATGCTTCACACGGGTTCACTGCCATGCTCTGTGAGGACCAGGATCCGCTCTGGACGTTTTCCACGGGTTCGGGAGTGACATAATCCGCGTTCCACGTACCCAGGAATTTTGCTCTGGATGCTTCCCACGGGTTCACTGCCGTGTTTGGCGAGGACCAGGCTCCGCTCTGGATGCTTCACACGGGGTCAGAGTTGACATTATCCGCGTTCCACGTGATCAGGAAGGGTTGACTCTATCCGCGTTCACGGAATCGGGGTTTGATTCTCGGTCATCTGAGCACTGCCGAGTCATGGAACTGGTGGTTGCCGCTGTTCCGCTTTGCTTGATATTGTGTCTGTTGTAATGAGACGAATGTTGAGATGATCTCTAGGCTGTCTGTGAACCATTGAGATTTGGCTTCTCCTTCTGATGCTTGGGGAGGAAGGGTGTGATTCCCTCTTTGTTTGTGCCCCTGGATTATATACAGGGATAGATGTGATATCATCTGTAGGGCATAAATTTCATTCATTCATTTTTTTAATTTCTTTCCGCGATGCTCTATCATTTCAGCTTTTATATCGCGACGGTCGCGATTGCCCAATCATTTCGGCTATTTGTTTTATTTTTACTCGCTGTTTTTTATTGCGAGTTGCCCAATCATTTCGGCTATTTTGCATGCATACATTTTTACTTGCTGACTTTTTATTTGCAAGTTACCCCATCATTTCGGCTATTTCGCATGCATGTATGGCTCGCTAGTTTCTTTGCTGCAGGCTTAGAATTGGATATCGATTTTGGCATCAGCACCGCTACAACTTGGATATTGCCAGGAGCGAATCATCATTTGCCTCCGTCGATGTCGAACAAAGATGGCTTAGCGATCAGGGTTAAGATCCCGTCGACTAAGGGTTTTGACTTCATGAGCCGTAAGGGTCTCATAAAGGTACTTTTCCCTGCGAGTCGTGAGGATCTCGTAGGTGCATTTTCTCCTTAGGAGTCATGAGGACTCCCAAGTGTATGATCTCATGTAAGTCGTAAGGATCTTGCAAGAGTGTTTTCTCCTTATAAGTCGAGAGGACTTACAAGAGTTTTTCACCATATAGACATATCCCTAGTCACGGATGGGACTTGGTTAGGGAAATGTTTATTCGCGCCCGTGGATTGTATACAAGGGTCAGTATTGAGCCGCTCGTAGAGTCAGTATTGAGCTGCTTAAGAACAGGTTCAGATCCCTGTTGCTTAAGGCTTTTGAATCTTATGAGCCGTGAGGGTCTCATAAGAGGGTTCTCCCTACGGGTCGAGAGGATCCCGTAGGTGTAATTTCTCTTTAGGAATCGTGGGGATCCCTAAGTGTGTTTCTCCCTTATGAGTCGTAAGGATCTCACGCGGGTGGTTTCTCCTCACAAGGTCGAGAGGACCCTGCAAGTTTCTTTTAACGAGGTTGCGCCCTTTCGGGTTTTCACAAACACTCGCCGGTAGCCCTGCTGTTTTTACTCACGGAGCCCTTTCGGGTTTTCATCCGTGCCCATTTCGCTTATGGACATACTGTTTTCCTCCTTTTTTGTTTTTTTATTCTAACGAGATTGCGCTCTTTCGGGTTTTCACAAGACTCGCCGGTAGCCCTGCTGTTTTTAATCACGGAGCCCTTTCGGGTTTTCATCCGTGCCCACTTTGCTTATAGACATACCGTTTTCCTTTTTTTTTATTCTTTCTTTTTTTGTATCAGCTTTGGGATGCTGCAATCCACCTTAGTTTATCGACATCTCGGTCAACAGCTAGTTTTAGAACATAGTGGTCCGTCGTTAGTTTTAAGGACGTTTCGGTCCGTCGTTAGTTTAAGGACTTTTCGGTCCATCGTTAGTTTAAGGGACGTTTCGGTCCGTTGTTAGTTTAAGGACATTTCGGTCCGTTGTTAGTTTAAGAACGTTTCGGTCCGTTAAGCCGGCTACTACTTATGGAGTTTTAGGCTTTAGGAAGATAGCGAGCGGACATGGTCATCGTCATCTATCATAGACCTAGGCCGTGACTTGTTAGGCATAGTATTTATTTAGGAAGCGACCGTTTATTGGCCTGAAAGGTCTTTCACCATGCATGTCCATGAGTAAATAGGCCCCACCCTGGCAGACCTTGTCTATGATGTACGGGCCTTCATAATTCGGCTCAAATTTCCCTCGTTTAGCACGATTGGGGATCATAGGTCTTTTGACCACTAGCACGAGTTCGCCTTGGCGGAATGTTCTCGGCCTAGCCAATCTCTCATATGAACGTGTCATTTTCGCTTTATAAGCCTCCAGATTTTGTTGCGCCATGAGCCGGGTTTCCTCAAGGGCGTCGAACTCTTCAAGCCGAAAGTGAGCATTCTCTTCGTTCATTAGCTCGTAATGCACTGCCACTCGTAGAGAGGGGAACTCTATCTCGAGGGGGAGTACTGCTTCTGTACTGAATACCAACGCGTACGGCGTTGTGTTCGTGGCCGTCTTGAACGTAGTTCGATACGCCCAGAAAGCTTCTTGCAGTCTCTCATGCCGGTCCTTCTTATTTCGGGACACCGTATTTTTCACGATTTTTGTCAAGGTCTTCTTGAAAGCCTCAGCTAGACCGTTAGCTCGGGGATTATAGACTGATGAATATATCCAGTCTATGTTATGTTATTGTGCGAAGCGGCTGATTTTTTGGCTTCTGTAGGCTGGCCCGTTATCGGATGTGATCCGTCTCGGAGTTCCAAACCGATAAATGACGTGTGTTTTGAAGAAATGGAGGATATTCTCCGTCTTCACTTCCCTCAGCGGTACTGCTTCTGCCCATTTGGAGAAGTAATCAGTTGACGCCAAAATGAATCGATGTCCTCTGGACGATACTGGTTCGATGGGGCCGATTATGTCAGTTCCCCACATTTCGAACGGCCAGCTAGCCACCGTTGGATGTAGTGGATTTGGATGCTGATGGATAAAGTCCCCGTGAATCTGGCACGAGTGGCATTGCTTCGCATACTCAAGGCAGTCCTGATTCATCGTGGGCCAATAATAACCCATCCGTTTGATCTTCAGCTTCATTTTCGGTCCGGCTTGGTGAGAACCGCAGAGTCCATCGTGAATTTCTTGGACGACTCTTTTTGCCTCTTCAGGTCCCAGGCATCTTAGCCATAAAGAATCAAATGACCTCTTGTATAGAGTATCATTGACGAAGGCGAAAGACAGAGCTCATTTCATAAGCTGATGTCTTGAGGACGCATCTTCAGGTGTTCGACGGGATTTGAAGTAGTCTATAAAGACTTCTCTCCAATCTTCGACCTCTTCTTGGTCTTTCACTTGTAGAGCCGTTTTCTCAGTCGCTCCCTTTTCCTCGGACGACTCCGGAGATATTTCTGCCGGTGCAAGAACCCGACGACTTTGTACCACGATTCTTACGTCATCGAGGTTCTTATCGGCCAATTCTTTAGCAAGCTTGGCTAATGCATCCGCTTTGCTATTTTCCGCACGCGGTATGCTTTCCAAGGTGTAGGAAGGAATTTGAGTAAGCAGTTGCTGTACTCTCTCACCGTACTTCACCAACTCTGGCTTGCACGTTTGGTAGTCGCCATTTATTTGACTAACGACCAGTTGGGAGTCTCCATATATGAGGAGGTTCTCAATCCCCATGTCGATGGCGATCTCGAGACCTGTTATCAAAGCTTCATACTCGGCTTCATTGTTTGTCTTCGGCTCTGTTAAGGAGAAAGCAAACCGCATTATCCCTCCTTGTGGAGTCACGAAGATGAGGCCTACCCCTGATTTGATCATGGGTGTGTTTTGTTTGCGTTTCTTTATGGAAGACGCTCCATCAAAATAAAGTTCCCATCAGGTCCCATTACCTTCGATCGTGTCAAACGCATGCTCGTCTGGCAGTTCGCAATTCAAAGGAGAATCGGCAGGTATTGGATGCTCAGCGAGGAGGTCGGCGATGGCTTGGCCTTTCACTGCCTTAAGAGGCTGATAAGTTATTGAGAACTCCATCAAGAGCAAGGCCCATTTAGCAATCCGCCCTGTCAATATGGCCTTTGACATCAAATATTTGAGAGGATCCACCTTCGATATGAGACGGACTTCATGCGCCAACGCGTAGTGTCTGAGCTTCGTTATTGCGAAGATCAATGCCAGGCAATGTTTTTCGATGGGAGAATAACTGCTTTCTGCCCCCAGTAGAACTCGACTCAAATAGTAGAGGGCTCTCTCCTTCCCTTGGTCGTTCTCTTGTGCCCATAATGCGCCTAAGGAACCTTCGTGGGCTGTTGTATAAAGAACGAGAGGCTTTCCCTTGACCGGAGCGGCCAGTACTGGCAGATTCTGCAGGTATTGCTTGATTTCGTCCAGCGCGCTTTGGCATTTGTGATCCCAGACGAATGGGGTTCCCTTCTTCATCAGGTGACTGTAAGGGCGGCACTTGCCTGAGAGATTGGCTATAAATCACCGAATATACGCGAGCTTCTCTTGGAGAGACCGCAATTGCTTGAGAGTTCTTGGCGGGGGCATCTCTATAATTGCCTTGATCTTTGACGGATCTATCTCGATGCCTCGGTGTCGGACGACGAACCCCAGGAATTTGCCCAAGGAAACTCCGAACGTGCATTTAAGAGGGTTCATCTTCAATTTATATTGTCGAAGGTGTTGAAATACGGTCTTCAGATGCTCTAGATGTTCCTCGTATGATTTGCTTTTAACTACGAGATCGTCGATATAGCATTCAACGATTTCATGTATGAGGTCATCGAAGATCTTCTTCATGGCCCTCTGATAGGTGGCACCGGCATTCTTTAGACCGAAAGGCATCACCTTATAACAGAATATACCCAGAGGGGTCCGAAAAGCGGTGTGCTTCTGGTCCTCGGGATGCATCTTTATCTGGTTATATCCTGACGATCCATCCATGAAGGAGAAAACTTCGTGAGTGGACGTGTTATCTATCATCAGCTCAGTGACTGGTACTGGGAAGTCGTCTTTCGGGCAAGCTTTATTGAGATTCCGAAAGTCTACGCAGATGCGCACCGACCCATTCTTCTTCATCACTGGGACGATGTTGGCGATCCAATCAGGATACCGAACTTTTTGGATGAAGCCGGAGTCGATTAAATTCTTGACCTCGGCGTTGATACTCATATCAAGCTCAAGCCGCATTCTCCTTGGTGCTTGTTTGATTGGCTTAACGTCCGGGGATATCGCCAATTTGTGTACAGCAATCTCTGGATCTAATCCCGGCATCTCGAAATAATTCCATGCGAAGCAATCTTTATGCTGCATGAGCACGTCCTTTAGCGTATCCACCTTTTCTTCGGACAATAATTCACTGACGAATGTCGGCCGCGGGTCACTTGCCGTCCCCAAATCAATTTTCTTGAGGTTATCTGCAGTAGTATGTATTCCATCTTCCAACTCTTTCGGCGTCGGTGGAAACTCTGAGATCACCTCGTCATTATCATTTTCGAAGCACTAGGGGAGGTTATCCATATTCTCGGGCTCTTCTTTTGATAGTGTTATCATATGACAAGTACGAGCTCACTTCCAAGACCGATATTGATTTGGTTCTATTCTCGCTGTATGCGCGGCTTTTGGTTCGTGCTTCTGCGGCGGAGTTATCCTCCAACTGTTGGATAGAGCGAACTTGTCGAGCTGATATTGGTCTTCGACCCAGTTTTTGAAGGTGAAGCAGTCTTCGAGAGGATGCCCTATCGCTCGGTGATAAGAGCAATAGTCCGGGTGAGAGACTTCGCCAGCTTGCTCGGGGTGGTTGGACTCCGGGAGGGTAATCATTTAATGTCTTATGGCGAGATCAAGTATCTTTCGTGTTTTGCTCTGAGAAAAAGAGTATGCTCGACTCATCTTCTTCATAAGGGATGAATCTGGACCACTCGATTCGTGATCGCGTGGCTTCTTGGTCCCGCTTTGTCGCTGTCGAACGCCTTTCCCGTTCTTTGGTTTGTTTCTGCCTCTACGCCGGGCCTTTTGTATGACGGGCTGGCGACGAAGGGCATCGTCACTTTCTCCAGCCTGTTGAAGAAGGCGCTGCGTCCTGGATTTCTCGTAGATGGCCATTTCGCGATTATGGTTGTCTCGAACCTTTTGACCTGCTTCCCTTATAAGCTTGTCCATTTGTTCCTCGAACGACGGACTGGGCATTTTCAAGGCGGGAGCTTTTTCCGATTCAGGGTTAGTATCTTCCCACAGAGCATCTTCTTTTTCATCAAAGTCGTGTATGACGTAGCAGTCGCGGGATTGCTCCCGTTTCTTAGACCGAACATATCCAAGCCCGATCGTTTCCATTCTCCCATTGGGCAACTTGCGCTGAGTTCCGGGAACGTTCCAGATCCTGTTATAGAATCGCGCTTGTCGCGTAGTTTGTTTAAGAGGTACGCCTTGGCTCCTTAACAGCCTTTTTAGTCCGTTCATGTAATATCTGGGCAAACGGATGGGCCGGAGCCTGTCAAGTGTAGATTCACTGTCGTGCCAGATTTCTTTCTCCATTTTGGTTTCCCCGGATCGGTAGAATAAGATCGCCTTTTCACCTTCTCGCCTGGGAGGGACATAGAATGTCTGCAGCTCTTCCATATTGTAGGTATCAAGCGCGTCTAGTTCTTTGTGAAGCTTGGGCGGAACCATGGAAACTTGCAGACTTTGCTCTTCATCAGCGAACGTTTGTATCGAAGGCCGAGCAGAGAATATAGCATGGACCTCATCCTCTGAGTCGCTGCCAAAGATCAACATAGGAGCGGACCGTCCCGGCTTGTTGTACTGGGGTGGAGCTAAGTAAACTATCCTTTCTTCCTCCTCGGTATCACTCCCGAAGACCGGAATGGTAGGGATAACTTTGTTCTCCAGTTTGTGACATCTCTCCGTGTCCTCGAAATCTGGCAAGAAGTATTTTGCATCTTCATACTTACGGACTTCGTTCACGGAGAATGGGTTCAAATCTCCTGTTACTATATACTCGAGACCATCCTTAAAGTATTTCGTACACTGATGTTGTGTAGAAGGGATGATGTTGTACTCGTGTAACTAAGGCCGGCCGAGCAAAGCGTTATAGCATGTCTTGGCGTCAATGACGTGAAATTTAATATCTGTGACAAGTAGCTCGAATCGTAACGTCAGTATCACAGACCCGAGAGTCCACGATGACCGGGAGTCAAAACCGGAGATGGTGATCTTATCACGAGCGAGGTGCTGGACGCTCATGCAGATTTCCTTCAACATTCGCAAGTTGAGAAGATTGACGGAAGACCCATTGTCGACCAGGATTTTTCCTATCTTGATATCGTTACAGTATCCTGAGACATAGAGGGGACGGTTGTGCTCACATGTCCCAAGGAGGAGGTGATATCGGCTGTGTGCACTTCTTCCAGCTCGTTTTTCATCATCTCTTCGGCGAGAAAAGCTTGGAATTGTCCTGGCTCTTGTAGCGCCTCGATCAACGAATCTCTTGCTTCTTTTGATAGTAAAAGGGCGTCGAGAATGCTGAGCTGCGAGGGTAACTTCCTCAAGTGCGCCAGAACGTTGTAGTCCACCTTACTTTTCTTTGGCGGGTCTTTGGCGGTCAGCTCTTTCATGACTTGGTCATCCAGGGCGATATCCTCAGAGACCTTTTCTTTTCCCTCATCTTTTTTATTCGTGGGTCCGAGATTCTTTTCTGGAAGCGTACGGTTGCGCAGCTGAATATTTTCACAGGTCTTTGGTTCCTCCACTTTTCCCAAGGTGGACTCTTTGAAGAGAGGACCAAGAGCCATTTTCTCGTCAGAGTCGCTCCCGAAGGTGAGAACTTGCGATCCCCCGGCGTTGACTGTGCGATAGTTGCCGATAGTTCTTTTATATTCCTCGGCCGTACTTCTCTGCTCCCGACGAGTTTTGCGTTTCATCCGTTTAAAATGTTGTCGATGAGCAACATATCCCTGCCACCATCTTTTAAAAGCATTGCATTCCTCAGTGGGGTGCGAAATCTTTCGATGATATAAGCAGTAGCTAGGATGTGTTTCTGTTTTACCAAGGGCATTCGCTTCGAAGGGTGGTAGCTTCATTCCCACTGATATGGCTTTCGCAAACTTTTTCCTCATCTTGAACTTGTTTTTATCTGCGACAGATGTCCTTTGATTTGGCAGGAGTATCTCGACTCTTTCGTCCAGTCGCCAGCGTTTGGCTTTTTCAAATATGGCCATCTCACGCTCCCGATCGGCTTTACTTTCAGATGAATTTCATTCAGGAAGGCGTCGATCATTTCGTCTGACGGCCATAGAAGTTCCGGCTCGGGACCTGCCCCCAGTCTCTTGGTGCAAGGAGCCTCTTCATCGTCTATCAATGAGTGAGAGATCACATGACAACTTGCTACGTAATCCTCAGATCCATCTGATGAGTCTTCTTCATCATTTCCGTCCTCAAGGACATGGCTGAGGAACTCTTGGAGCGTGATTGGAGTCCGCGCCTTCTGGTTATACTCTTCCAGCGCGTCAATCTGCTTTTGTAGGTCCGTGCGCTTGTCGCTAGGCTTCACGGGCTTCTTGGATTTCTTCTTCTTTTTCGAAGATTTTGACGGCTGGATGTGAACACTTTAGCTATCACCACCAATCTTTGGAGTTGGGTGCGGCTTCAGCATTCCTTCGATGATCTGAGGTTCTAGCGGATTCTTCCACCTGATCGCCGGGCATGTCTGGAGATCATTCAGCATCCTTTTGGTTTTGGACGAAAGAGCCATCTCCCATGGAGCTTCCTCAACAAAAGAGCACGTTGCCCCCGGTGTGTCCGTCTTCTTAGGAGTGTGCGGTTGTGGTGGGTTTACTTTCCACTTCTCAGACAGCACAAACTTGTGTTGTAGGTACTGATCCTCGATCCATCCCTTAAAGACGAAGCAATTTTAGATTGGATGGCTTACCGTTTGGTGGTAAGGGCAGTAATTAAGATTGTTGACATCGCCTGGCTGTAACGGATGTTTTGGATCCGGCAGATCAATGAGTCTGTTGCGTACTGCCAGCTTGAACAGTCTCCTCATTTTGTCCTGGGGAAACGAGTAAGGATGTCCTAGTCTCTCATCGAGGGATGGGTGTGGGCGCATGTCATTTTGGCAAACAACCGGCTTTAAGTTGCTTGGCTGTTGTTGCGTATTGGCGACGAAAGTTGCTTTTCCTTTCCCTTTTTCATTTCGAGAGTCCGTCTTTGGAGGAGATGGTCTATGACCCATCTGGTCCATTTGGGCTAGCTTGTCAATCAAGGCCTGAAAAGTGGTTGGCTTGAAGAACATCATGAATTGCGAGATGGTTGCTTTGGGGTCAAGAGTGCCCACGAACATGCCCACTGCTGGCGCTTCTTCGATGCGCTGCTCGCATTTCGACCATAAATTTCGCCACCGGATTGCATACTGCACCCACGTCTCTCCCGGTTTTACTCTGGCGTTGATCAATGCCGTGATCGGGGTGTGTTCACTGGCGCTTGCGAACCGTTGTGTAAACATCAGCTCCATTTCCGCGAACGTCTTGACGGAGTCGTTCGGGAGTTCAGAATACCATTCGAACGCTGTCTCCAACAAGCTGCCGACGAACTGGCGAAGTAACGATTTATCATCACCTCCGGTATTACCACATAAAGCCCTGAATTGAGCAACATGTTGGTGCGGATTCCCCGTCCCTTTATATACATGGAATTTAGGGATCGTATATCCCGGCGGGTACCATATTTGGTCATACCAGCCCGGATAGGGTCGTCCAGTTTTAACAATTTGGCCGGTCGTCTCATTCGCCCGGTGAGCTCGTATCTGTTGAGCTATGTAATCATCGAGCGTGGTTTTAGAGATGGTCTCCTCCTTAGCTACTGACAGAGCCGGCAGAGGGTTCGATATCTCCCCTCTATCGTCTTCAACAATGATCGGAGGGTTTTCAGCTGGAGGGTCCGGCTGTAACATCATCCCTACCATGTCTTGGAAGAGAAGCACCATTTGTTTTATATTGGCGGCTTGTTCCGCGGCCTCTTTTTCTTTCCTCTCGAGCATTCTTCGGAGGAATTCAGTATCAGTTTCTTGTTCCCGACACTGCTCTGAGGTTTCTGGATTTTCTTTTGGCCCAGTGAGTGCGGCTATAGCTGTTAGCATCTCTTAGAGCTTTTGTTGTTGTTGCTCTTGAGCCTTACTCACTGGTCGCGTAAGCGGCCGATGACCTGTGGATGCACGGCTTTTCTCTTTTTCGGAAGCCATATAGACGGTATGTGTTACCATGCCCCCAGACTTGGAGCGTTTGGACCCAGCGTCTTTGCGGTTTGCCGCGGTCACATGGGCTTTCTCCGGCCTCCTTCTCTTTTGAGCGGTTGACGTCGAGGGGGCCGTTGTAGTGGGCACCCATATAGCTGTCGCCTTACATGACTTGACCGGATGGTTGTCTTCTCGCTGAACTTTCACCTTTTTCTGTCTGCGAGAATAATCTTGATCGATCACCGAGTCTTAGACTTGACGCCAGACCTTGTAAATTTTAGAGGACAACCGTTGAGGGGGCTGCTCCGGCTTCGTTTCTGTAACCTTCTCCACAGGTGGAGGAGATTTTTTTAGCACGGCAGTTGGAGAGTTCTTGCGGACCCTCCTAAGCGGTTCAAAGCTGTTCCCGGCTGGAACAACAGCATTGATTTCCACCATAAGAGCTGGCGGAGTTAGTCCAGAAGGGGAGTTTCCCCCAGCCTTCCTTACTCAGCGCCAGTGACGACGGCGAGCATGTCGTGTGGCCGGGATCACTTCCGCTGTTGGATGAGCTTCTTCATGCCCTCTGCTTTGAGGAGAGACTATTATTAGTGCTAGCCTGTTGAAGACTGACAACCGTTGAGAGGGGGTAGTCAGTCTTGCAAAGGCCAACTTCCGAACAGGGGAAACAACCTTCATGACTTCACATGGAATAGGAGTTGAAACGGCCAGTCTCGTAAAGATCAACACCTTAGCAGGAGAAGCCGCCTTAGTTTTGGGAGGAACTGCTGTATCGGGATCCGTCTTGGGGTGAGTTCCCTTCACCTGCTTCCACACCTTATATATAGATGAGGAAAGTTGTCTCAGGGAGCGAACTGGTTTCTACTCTCGTAGGATCTCCATGGGCTGCGGAGACTTCCTCAATATTGCGGTAGGAGAATTTTTTCTGACCCTTCACAATCAATTTGAAGATGTTCCCAATTGGAACAACAACATTCACCACTGGGGTTGAAACAAGACCATACGGAGAACTGCCCCCAGCTCATTTTGTATGACGCTGATATCGACGTCGACCATTTCTTTCGGCCGAGATTTGATTTGCCTCAGGATTTTGCCGAGCATGCCCCATGTTTCCTTTGAGAGCTTGAATATTCTGCCCCCTGCATCGACCTCGGTCCTTGGCATGCGCCAGTTGTTTGAGGAATGATTCCGTCGGCAAAGCTGTTGCTTGGGGAACCAGCTTGTAGAAGTTAGACTTGTTCTGGCTTCCTCCTTCGACGTTGAGGCACCGCGGGTGGGAGGTAGGAGTATCGACCCAAAAAGAAGCCCGTTGATTTCTTTAAGAACCGGATTGCAAAGATTTGAGGCTGCAAGTGGCACATACTTGACTCCACCGGATATGACAGAGCCTGAGTTGCTATGGTGGGAGCAAACGCCATTCTTCATAGAGACGAAATGCCGGCTTCAGTATCCACTCCCCTAAGGGCAACCAAAAACATACACACCGCGATTATCTGATCGTGGGAAAAACACGACACACGAAGTGTGGAATGGAAAGAGGAAAAGGTCCCACCGGGCGTGCCAGAATCTGTTCCCCGCCGAATATAGAGACGCGACCGCGTAGGTCCGTCTTGCCTGAAATCCAGGGCAGATGCTAATTGGTGCTATCCGTCCACCTCTCCGAAGATGCCAAGTTGATTTATGGCACCGTGTATCGAAGGTTTAAATGGATGCGGCCGATGTAGCAGACTTCGTCAGATTCCCCCTCGTTTGAGGGGTTTTTGATTGTGGGGACGCTCTTTCCTGCAGGCGCAAGCCCCTACAGTTAATTACGCTACCGCATCGCGGTAACAACTTTCTCCTTCTCCATATGGTCACTTCGTGTCGTGGGTGTTTGTTTTGTGTTTGGTTGCCCGTGGATTGTATACGGAGACTAAGTTATGTTGTCGCCCATAGGGCGTGGACTAGTCCAAATCCGTATCTTTCTTAGATTTGGGTTTGGGAGTTAGATTTAAGGATACGTTAGCCTCATTTGAGACTAAGATCAACTTAAACGTTTGTTAAAGATACGTTAGTCTAATTGTAGACTAAGATCAACTTAACGGGATCGTTTAGATCCAACAAGAGAGCAATTAGGCTCTTTTGTTTAGTTTAGTGACATTGCGGTCGATAATTAGTTTAAGGACATTACGGTCCATTGTTAGTTTAAGGACATCTCGGTCCAATGTTAGTTTAAAGACATCGCGGTCGAGGTTAAGGACATCATAGTCCATAAGTTTAAGGACCCCACAGTCTAATGTTAGTTTAAAGACATCACGGTCGAGGTTAAGGACATCATAGTCCATGGGTTTAAGGACCCCACAGTCCGATGTTAGTTTAAAGACATCACGGTCAAGGTTAAGGACATCACAGTCCATGGGTTTAAGGACCCCACAGTCCGATGTTAGTTTAAAGACATCACGGTCAATTGTTAGTTTAAAGATATCACGGTCGAAGTTAAGGACATCATAGTCCATGAGTTTAAGGACCCTACAGTCCAATGTTAGTTCTAAGACATCACGGTCGAGATTAAGGACATCATAGTCCATGAGTTTAAGAACCCCACAGTCCGATGTTAGTTTTAAGACATCACGGTCGAGGTTAAGAACATCATAGTCCATAAGTTTAAGGACCCCACAGTCCATGAAATGTGTGGTTGTCGGGACCCGTCACCTCTTCGAAGACGTTGAGGAATTACAACGACAAATATCAAAGGAGTGAAGAGATGTACCCTTGAACCAAGATGAGTTGGTTGAAAGAGCAAATGTGCTCAGTTCAACATAAGTTGAGGACTTATGGCCAGAATTGGGCTAAATCCAATTAAAAAAATGTTTAACATTTTATTTTTTATTCTGGCTATTAAGCCTTTATTTGGGCTCAGCCCTTTTAATAATGCTAGGCATTGGGCTCTGACATTCTTATCTTGATCAGAACAAATTGTGTTCTGACAATGCGCCACGTGGTGCGCCAGGCGCTTTGCGCCAGTTAAAGAGCGCATTGCGCTTCTTTCAGGTAGCGCATACGAAAAGGACACGTGTCGCGCTTAGCGCTAAGCGCTAGTTCATTAGCGCATTGCGCTGGTTCATTAGCGCATTGCGCTTTTAATTTATGAGCGGTTTGCGCTAGTCTGTTGGCGCGCTAGCGAGTGACACGTGGCGCGCTTGGCGCTGAGCGCCAGCCCATGAGCGCAGTGCGCTGTTTCAGAAGCGCAAAGCACAAGTGGCGTCTATGGTTGACACGTAGCATGTTTTGGCGCTGAGCGCCAATCCAAGGAGCGCAAATGTGCAGTTCATGAGTGCAAGGCACTTTTTAATAGCGCAAAGCGCATCTGATCAATTCTAAGATCAAAGAACAGATTTATGTTCTTCAAAGGAGGCTTTGCCTCAAGATCCAAGGACAAAAGTTCTTGTTTTGATAAAAGGCTCTGCCTTTATAGATCAAAAGATCTGTGAATGAAGTATTTTACTTCTTTTTATTATTTTATGATTAGATCTTTGATCTTTTCTTTTTTATTAAAGACCTTGGTCTTTTTTTTAGATCTATGATCTTTTTAGAAGACGGTTCTTCTTTTTACGAGATGATTTCATCTCTGTTGTTCAAGAACATAGTTCTTTACCTTGAAGATGAAGAAAAATCTTCTTTTCTTAAGAGCTTGCTCTTTTTTGCAGAGGTTTTTTTTCCTCTCTTTTTTCTATCCTTTTTTTTTATCTTTTAGACTTGAAGTCTAGGGTCCTTTATATAGGGCCAAATGATTTGTTAAATCAGTTTTAAGAGATCTTTCTCTGATTGATTTGGGAATATTTCCCACCGTTGGATCTTTGATCCTAAGGCCTCCATTTTACAGAAGATAATCTTCTTGTTTCAATAAGATTGAAAATCATTCCATAATAGAATTTTAGTTCTGATTAATTAATAATTTATTATTAGTACATCTTTTGATCTGACGGTGGGGGAATTTTTAATTCCAGCGCTGGCGCATCTTGCGCTAGCGCACATACGTTCGACACGTGGCTCGCACCGTAGAGCGCAGCATAACTGCGCTAGCGCACCTGGGTTTGACACGTGGCACGCAGCGCAGAGCGCTGGATCTGAAGCGTTGCTTCAACTTTTAAATTTTGAATTTTGAAACAAAGCTTTGCTCTGATTGGGGGTACACTGCCTAGGGCGCAGCGCACCTGGCGCCAGCGCGTCTGCGTTTGACACGTGGCGAGCAGCGCGCAGCGCACAGGATCTGAAGCGTTGCTTCAATTTTTGAATTTTGAAATTCAAAACAGAGCTTTGCTCTGATTAGGGGGAAACAAGGCCGTGGGCAAGCTGCGGTCTCTGAGGCGCTTTTTCCTGATCTCCGCGAGTCGGCTGGCTCGCGCGGTGGCACTCGTCCGTGAGTGCTACGAACCGAGGCTCGAGGTCAACGCGCAGAAGGAATCGAGGGCAGAGGCTGGATCTCGTGAGGCCTCGGCTGGTGGAGATCTTTACTGAGTACCATGAGCAGTGCTCTCTGCACCCCCTTACCCCGCTGCTGTAATTTTCTTTTTCTTTTTCCGCAATGTTCCATTGATCTTTTATTAAATTAACAACAGACACTAGGAAGAGTTTACATTGCCCTTAAAAAAAGTACATGCTAATAGATGACTTTATTAGCGTGGCCCGAGCTCTTTGAAGGCCTGTTGTTTCCCATGCACGGCGCCGGGTACGGGGCTCCCGGGGCGCCGGACTGGTCATCTGCCGAAACGAGCATGATCTGGCCGATGGTCAGCTCGGAGGGAGGGGGACGCTGCTCCTGCTCGCGGTCGGCCTGCCGCTTGTCCTTTAACTAGGCGGTGAGGTGCCCTGATCGGATGATCTCCTCGATGTAGTCCCGGAGTTGCTTACAATCCTCCGTGGCGTGGCCCAGCGTCCGGTGGAAGGCGCAGTAGGGGCCCCGGGTTCGCTTCGAGGCCTGACGCTGGATTGGAGGGAACTTGAAGAACCCCTCGCCCTGGGCCTCCTCTAGTAGCACTGTGAGGGAGACGTTGAGTGGGGTGTACTCTTGGAACTTCGAGTGGTAGGGCTGCTGACGCTCCGGCCTCTCTTCCCGAACCCTCTTCTTCTGGTCGGACCGTTCTGCTCGAGGGAGGTTCGCGTTCACCTTGGACTCCAGCTGGATCTCGCACTCGGTCCACGCCTTGACCTCGGCCATGGTCTTAGTCTGTGCCAATGCGAAAGAGCGCAACCACTCATTGTGCCTAAGACCAATTCTGAGCGCCGTGATGACGGTCTCGTCCCGGTGCTCAGGGACTTAAGGAGGGCGTTGTAGAAGCGGGTGACATAAGCTTTGAACGTCTCCTTGTCCCCGCTCTTAATTGTGAAGAGGTAGTCGACCGTGCGCTTCTGCCGACGGTTCCCGACGAAGTGGCCGAGGAACTGAGCAGCCAGCTCGTCAAAGGTCGAGATTGAGCGAGGCTCAAGCCCTCGGAACCAGTCCCGACCAGAGCGGATGAGGGTGGCTGAGAAGGCTCTATACTGAGCGGCGTCGGAATGGTCCTGGAAGCTCATCCCCGCTGTGAAAGCATCCAAATGGTCTTTCGGGTCGGTTTTCCCGTCGAACAGAGAGACCTTCGGAGGCTTTTTGCGCGAGGAGACGTGAACAACAAGCAGTCCCTCAGTAAATGGCTTGGTGAGCGAGTCGGCGGCGTACTTAGCCCCGTCCCCCGAGAAGTGACCTTCTCGGCGTAAACCCTCGATCTTCTTCTTGAGGGCGTCGAGTCGGCCGTAGTACCCCGAGGATTCGGTGCCTTGTGATCCCTAGCCTCTGCTGTAGGAGATCTGCGTCTGGGCGCGGCCCCGGTTCCTCTTGATGTGGTTCCTCAGATCCCCGGTCGAGGTGGCCCTCGAGACGCCGTGGCGGGCCCCTTCTATGCGACCCCGTTGAGGGAGGGGGTGTCGGTCATGCCTGGGGACAGGCAAAGTGACCGACATCTCCTCAGGGGGGCGGGGGTCGCGAGGAGGCTCGATGCGAGGCACTCTGGCGACGGATCTTGGTGTGGAGCTGTGGGGCGCCCAGCGGGTCGCAGAGAGTATCGGCCCGTGAGATTTGTGGCCACGGGATGTAGCCTGCTGGTGGTCAGCCATGCTGACGAGGGCAGAGTCTTCTGGAGGCGGAGGAGCGGCGATCTGGGGCCCTGGTCCGGTCGTTTAGACGCGGATGAGCGCCTCCACGAGGGACTGTAGTCGGTCTATTCGGCCGGTGAGGGCGTTGATGACGGTCGCCGGGGAAGGTTCATCCGTACCCCCATTGAGGGGGAGGCGGCGCCTGGTACCTGGATCATTAGGGTGATCGCTTGCCATGTGGATGGAGATCGGAAGGCCAAGTTTGTTTTTTTTGGAGTTTATGTTCCCACAGACGATGCCAACAGATGGAGGTCCTTTTCGGGCCTCCGTCAGATGTTGTCTTTCGTCGATCTCCCGGTGGATCTTGGTGGTGATCTCCTGTTGGTGTGGGTCTCAATGGGTTTTGAGGAGATTGGTGGTTTTGAGGAGTATGCGCCGAGTACCTGTAAGGAAGTCCCGGGGTGGTTTGGTACCACCGAGGACCCTCCGACGATCAAGTTAGCATGAGATCCGAGTAGAGTAACGGCTAAGTGGGGTGAAGAAAACTTACTTGACCCCTTTGTGATGGGGGTTTATATAGTGGCGGCAGCACGCGGTAGCAGGTGCGAGAATCTCGCCGGCAGTTACGCTCTCGATGTCACGCCCGCATAATAAGCGGATCGCCCGTTAATGGGGATCGTGATGGCGTGGACGTGGGATGTTGCTGGAGAAGAATCCGCGCATGACGAGATCTACGGAGCGGCGGTTATGCCTGTGAGTTGTGGAGTTGGTCGGTCGGAGGGACCGAGGAAGATGGCCTCGGCGAGGGAGATCGGGAACGAGCGGGAGGGCCGAGGCATCCTGGTCCTGTGATAGCTCGGGGCGAGCTGAGAGGCCGAGGAGGCCAGCTTGTGCATGATGGTCGGGTATAAGGGTGGCCTGGTCGGCCCCTGTGGGCCCTTTCTTCCGAGTTCCGGGACACATCATCCGCCACGTGTCCTGATCTGAGAGATCACCAATATAGAGCATCATCAGATGTGGATATTTCTAGATTATGTGGATGTCTTTTTGATGATGTGGGGGCTTTAGAATGTAGGATTTTTCTCCTTTTTTCTAGAAAAAAGGTGGGGGTGGACCTCTATGCAAAAGGTATTTGCATTATATATAGAAGATATATATAGAATATATATATATATATATATATATATATATATATATACTGGGAGAGATGATATGGAAGGTTTTAAATAAACAATTAATTGTTTTTTTAGAGGAGAGAGAGAGAGAGAAAGTGAGATGACGTGGAGGGCTTGAGAGGTAAGAGTGATGATGCGGAGAGCTTAAAAGATAAGGATTTTTCTCATTTTTTCTAGAAGTAAAAAGAAGGGTGGATTTCTAACCAAGAGTATTTGCATTATATATAAAGATTTTCGCCTTTGATTTCTCTTGTGTTTGGAAACTGGAGGGACACGTGGCCTTCGTATGAGGGCAAGGCGACGATGTGGGGGAGCTGACGTGTGAAAATGCGCAGGAGAAAGTTCATTTTCCCCTATTGACCTTCAAATTCAAATCTGACACCGTCTTCTCTTAAACTTCTTCCGAACCAACGGCTAAAGATATTTTTTGGATTTTCATAGGTATATTGCACCGATACCTCCTTGACTGTATTGATTTTTCACTAAAATTCCATAAAGGTTTATGTGACAGTTAAATACCTTAAACTACGGTTTTTAAATGATTTCCCCCCACTAAAATACCCTCTAAAATAGCAGATAAGCTATTTTCCTGTACCGAAAACACTTTAAGTGATAGAGGTCCTTTTCGGGTCTCCGTCAGATGTTGTCTTCCGTCGATCTCCCGGTGGATCTTGGAGGTGATCTCCTGTTGCGTGCGGGTCTCAATGGGTTTTGAGGAGATTGGTGGTTTTGAGGAGTTTGCGCCGAGTACCTGCAAGGAAGTCCCGGAGTGGTTTGGTACCACCGAGGACCCTCCGAAGATCAAATTAGCTCCAGATCCGAGCAGAGTAACGGCTAAGTGGGGTGAAAAAAACTTACTTGACCCCTCTGTGATGGGGGTTTATATAGTGGCGGCAGCACACAGCAGCAGGCGCGAGAATCTCGCCGGCAGTTACGCTCCCGACGTCACGCCAGCGTAATGAGTGGATATCCCATTAATGGGGATCGTGATGGCGTGGAACGTGGGATGTTACCGGCGGAGAATCTGCGCATGGCGAGATTTGCAAAGCGGCGATTACGCCTGTGAGTGGTGGAGTCGGTCGTTCGGAGGGATCAAGGAAGATGGCCTCGGTGGGGGAGCTCGGGAATGAGCGGGAGGGCCGAGGAGTCTTGGTCCTGTGGTAGCTCGGGGCGAGCTGAGAGGCCGAGGAGGCCAATATGCAGGGGGTCCTGGGGAGAGCCAGCTTGTGCTTGTAGGTCGGGTACAGGGATGGCCTGGTCGGCCCCTGTGGGCTCTTTCTTCTGAGTTCTGGGACACGTCATCTGCCACGTGTCCTGATCTGGGAGATCGCCAATATAGAGCATCATCATTAGCCCCCCACTCTTGTCCCGACCAGATGGCGGGTCGGGGCAAGAGTGGACTGCCGAGCCGCCCGGGGTGAGCTTCCTCTTAAGATTTCGTTGGGACGCGTCCCCGAGCTGTCAGCTGTCTTTTTTGCCAGCGAATCAGGGCGACATCTCTGAATTTAAGGAAGGTGCGCCGGTTCGTGCATCATGTCACTAAAACGACGGTATGCGTGTCAAGCGTTGGTTGGCCGACGCGACGTGTGCAGACCTGCGGCGTCTGATGAGATGCAGTGTGGGAACGACAAGTGGAGCGATCGGGGCCGTTGGACGCGAGGAGGCATTTTGGCGGGAGATGAAGGGCACCGTTGGATGAGAGCGATTGTAGTGATAAATAGGGGTGGGGCCTACTCCAGGGCCCCTACTCCTTCATATTTTCTCGCTCTAAGTCCTGATTGCTAGGCGCTCGTCTTCTTTCTTCTGCTTTCGTTTCCCGAGGATCTCTCTTCTTCAGGTTAGATGTATTCTTTCATAGAATCTGTAGATGCCGTAGGAGTAGGTTCTAGGGACCCTCTAGTTGAGCCTGAGTCTTCCCGGGGAGTGGGGGTTATATCCTCTTCCCGGGATCGCGCGGCGAGGGCAGCCCCCAGGGAGGAGGCGGTAGACGCTACCCTTGGCGCGTCGTGTTGGGTGAAGCATGAGGACGAGCTTGCCAATGCTCGGGCTCACTTCCACATCCCCTCACGTTATACGCTTCGTCTGGCCAAGGAGGGAGAGAGGGCAGACCAAGTACGGGGTAGGGAGATCGCCCTGTACTTGGAAGATTTTTGGGGTGGAATGTGCATGCCCTTCTCTCCCGAGGTCGTCGAAGCGCTGAACTTCTTCGGGTTGGCCCCTGGCCAGTTAGTGCTGAACTCATGGAGGATTCTTCTCAGGTTCCTGATCCGCCTGAAGTTACAAGCGGTTCCCTTCAGCCTCTCCATCCTTGATTCTTCCCTCGTCTTCAAAAGTCATCCTGGGGGTCGAGCGGGTGACCTGAGGTGGGTCTACCTCTCTTTTAGAAAGCGACAGGGGGGCGGCGCCGGGACAAGGGTTGTAGCCCTGCCTTCTTCCATTCACAACTGGAAGAAGAAGTTTTTCTTCGTTGCCCCACTCGAGGGCGAGGACTGGCCCGTGCCCACTAAGTGGTCGAGAGAACAATGCTTGCCGGGGAACCAGTCCAATGACCCCGCCGCGGTGAGAGTGGCGTCGTGGGAGCCCGTTCCCCGATTCGATGTGCTGCTGTCTGAGAGGGTCCTGAGTTGGGCAGGGCTCAGCCCCATTGAGTTTGTCGGTAAGTTAGGCTTGCTTTTCAGCTTTTATATTCCGTGTGTCGCTGACTTCTTTACATTTGGTTTTGTGCAGGACCCATGGACATGAACGAGCTCGGAGCCTCCATGCGCCAGCCGAGAAAGATCACGAAGGCTGGAGGTGCCAGCTCTTCCCGTTCGAGGCCTGCCCCGGCTCCTTCTCCTCCGGTGGCCACGTCCCATGAGCGTTCAGGGGCGGATCCCGCCCCGGGGCCTAGCAGAGCGCCGGGCCGAAAGCGGCCTCGAATTCTGGAGGACCCGGTCTCGGAGGAGGAGATCGGCTCCCCATCGAAGCCACTCAAGAGGGGTTCCCGGAGGTCTTCCCGGGGCCCGCCCTCGCCGATCATGGTGGAGGAGGGGGGCCTCCAGTTTGCGGTGCCCTCGGGGCTATCTGTAACAACCCCAAATTTCTGATACAAATTTTTCAATATTTTTTTTTCAAAATCCATAAAGGGGTATTTATTACCTGAGCACAAAACTTAAGTAATTAAATAACTCCATTTTTAAAGTACAAAGAATTGATTTAAATTCAAAGTATACTTGGAGTATTTAATGCTGCTGATATCTCTTTAAGTAATTATTTCACACAAATAATTACAAGAAGGAGCTTGTAGCTCATTGGTAATACATTGCATTGCTGAACCAAGCCACCAGAGTTCAAATCCCCTGCCCCACATTATTTTTATATTGTTTTTGTTTTAAATTCTTTGGAAGCCCAACAGTCCACACGCCATAACTCCCAAAACTTGAACTAAACTTTAAAAAGTAAATATACCAGTGTCTTAACCCAGAGACCCCCCACCCCTCGGCACCCCGACTCGGCCCGACTCGGGCCGGCTCCGCCGGCCGGACTCGGCCGGACGGCCGAGTCGCCAACATGAAAAATCTGTCTATTTGTATTCCAAACCCCCCTGCATACTCTAATTTAATGGATCGGTTCCCGAGAGTTTATTATACCCCATTCACTACAGTTTTTAATACATTTTCATATATTTTTTTCATTTTTTAATCAAAAACCCTTCACCTACCCTAACCCTAGCCTATCCTATAAATACACCCCCTACCCTCTACCCTCTCATCCCAAAACCCTAAGCTCACTCTCTCAAAATCTTCTCAAGATTTGTGTACTTTGAAAACAAGTTCGTGGCGAAGCTCCGACGAAATTCCGGCGGAAATTCCGGCGACGTTTTTAGGAACAACCGGCGAAGAAGCAACGCCTCGGCAACCTCTCTAATCCCCCCTTCACTCCTTTGCTTAATCAAAACCCGTAAGTCCCATTCTATCTTTCTTTCTTATTCTCTAAAATACGAAATTACAAAACCCGACAGAATCGGAACAAATCCGATTTCCGATTCGGTTTTCTATAAAATTTCACTTCTCACCAATTCAATCATGCTTAAACATCTTTATGTTGACTATTAAATATTTAACAATCAATTTGAATAAGTTTCATCACATGAAATGATAGCCTTTCCAATTTATCGTATTTTCACTTAAATACCACAATGTTTCGATTTCATATTTAACCCCTTAACTTTGCTATATATTTAAAGTAGAGCACGAGGTAATGACCTACCTCCATACACACGCATATACAACCTAAAACGATATCATCAAAAAACTTAGAATACGATAAAACAATACTTTCATTTAAGTACCATATTCTTAATAAAATCAATTCTAAAAGTTTAGTTTTGATACACTTTTAAATAAATACCCGTTATTAGGAAAACACGATAAGTTGTAGACATCGATCGTTTATCTAAACCTGACTTTGTGGTGTCTAGGCTAGGCAAGTGAGCAAAGGTAACTTTAAAAGGCCCGTCTCACGATTTGTGAGCGGATCCCTCCTTTCCTCATTTGTACTTACCTGGCCACAATTGGCGGTGAAGAGGCGATTTGAGACTTCTAACGACTTGTCGTTTAGAACATTTAGAAATAGGCTAGTTGACTTAGGAAACCCTAGAATCTAAAATACGGAAAATTTACACTTTTGCAAATAAATACCTTTTACTTTATAAAACCGTTTTCTAAACGATTAGTAATTTACAATCTTTGCAAAGCGCCGCTACAACCCATTTTTTTGGGGAACCCGTTCGGGATGGTGCGGTTTATCGCGCACCCTCGGGCTTAGTAGTGCGAGATTCAGACCTCCGCAAGGAGCATTCGGACTCGAAAGGTTTAAAATACGACATCTTAAGAAAATGAGATTTTTTGGAATATAAAATATTTATTAAAATTATTTTTGTATAAATATATGTATATTTATCATTTAAATAGTTATTTTATTATAATATAAATTTTCCACCTTTTTTTCTGAAAATCACAAGAATAAATTTTACACTAAAATACCATGAACTTCAAATAAATCAATATTACAGATAAATACCCTTATTTTTAAAACTAGGATATTTTCACTAGAAATGTCACAACATAAAATCCACCCTCATTACAACTCTAAAGACGAACAATAAATACTTGAGATGTATTTTGAAAACTATATAAAAGTATTTTTACATAAAACCCCCTCAAGTTTTATAAATTACTCTAAGGACCCTAGCAATTATAGGACTTCGATTTACATTTCTAATTGTCTGACTCGGCTTTGAGTTTGATTATGATCTGACTTGAATACGATTCAAGTACAATCTACAGTCTACAATATTCCAATTCAATATGAACACACCAGTTATCAATCTATACAATTTGACTGAACCGAACCATGGATATACATTCCACTTACATGGTTCTCCAGTTATTCCATTTACATGATTATGCAGTTACATCCGTTTACTGATATCATGGTTTTGGTCAGTCATCCAATTACACAATTCAATTTACCAGACAATACAATGCAATACAGTACTAACAATAACATAACTACACGGGGTATTGGGGTAGTTCATTCGTGAATCCAACATAATCTCAAGAGTCCCCCTATATCATGAATCCATGTCTACTAACACAAGCAAGCAATCATGAGGGTCCGTGTTTCCATGCTCCTGGACTGTGGCCTGTTGAGTTTGGAATACTTCGGCGACGGTCGAAGTCCCGCTACTAACATATCATTTGGGCCCGTGGTTCCCTATCCCTGGACTGTGGCCTGTTGGGTTTGAGAACACTCTTGAGACTAGTTGACATTCACCCTTGAACTTACTATAACAATAGCTTAACGCTAAAACAATATAATACAACTGTAAAAGCTACCCTCTCTCTCTATCTTATTCTCTGTCTATTCTCCTCTTACCTTTGGGACTTACCGAGCGACCTGTTCGCTGACGCCATTCTATTTCTTTTTTCTTTGAATGTCGTCAGGTGATTTGGACCTGGCAGAGATCGAGCCATCTCAAGAAGACTTGGAGCAGTTTGCCGAAGACTCTGCACTTTAGTTTCATTGTACACTTTTCCTTTCTGTACTTTTCATTTCCTATTATGCCACTGTTTAGGCATCTTTTTATTTCAGTTGTATTTCCCTTTCATGCATTGTACAAAGAATGTTAATAAATAAAAGTTGTTGTTTTTATTATCCTTGTCTCTTGTGTAATTATTTTATATTGCTTAGATACGCTTAGCGTATGTACTTCTGAGTATATACGTAGCGGACCTCGTCGCGTCCCCTTCGCCGTATACCGGGAAGTGGGGCGTGACAAGTTTTGTTGGTGGCCCATGCAGGTCAGAGCTGTATGGAACCCTAAGCAATATAAAACACAAGAACCAGCAACTAAAACATTCTTTACAATTCATATTCCTTGAATCTTACAATTTCATATTCCTTAAATCTTATCATTTCATGTACCTTAAATCTGTCCTAACATAAATTTTTCTTCAAGGTTATGGATTCCCCGAACAGCACCAGCACTAATGTCAACAACACACATCCACCACTACCACTCACACCTGCCGTTCCTGCTCTACTCAACGAGCAAACGGTTCTACTTGAGGCAATCCGCAGCCTCCTAGGGGGACAGCAACAACTCCTGAACCGTCCCGAGACTGACACACCTGGAATAAAGCAATTCAGGGCTTTACATCCCAAACAGTTCTCAGGAAAGGGAAGCCCACTAGAAACTGAGGAATGGGCTCAAAGTATCGAGGATGATCTGGCAGCAGCACAAGTGCCAGAAATAGCCTGGGTCCGAGTTGCGAAGCTGCAACTCACGGACAATGCACGAAACTGGTGGAAGGCGGAAGAAAGCCGTCTTAATCAGCCCATTGAATGGAAGACTTTTCGCGATAAGTTCGACGTGAAATACTTCCCTGTGACTGCAAGGTTTGCCATGGAACGGCAGTTCATTCATCTACAACAAGGTTCGTTGTGGGACAAGTCAGTAGATGAGTATGGCGCTGAATTCACCATGCTCAGTCGATAAGATATGTCACAGTATTTCAAATTTTTAATATCACATACCACACAGCTAACATAAGACCGTAATAGATTTGCGGCACACCTGATACCAACGGATGAGATCAGAGCCTGTCGATTTCAATAAGGTTTGGATACGGAAATCCAGACTGCACTAGCCACAGGGAAATTTCCGAATCATGAAGATGCTCTGGAAGCTGCCCGCAGTTATGAGGCAGTGATAAAAGCGAGGGGCAGACTTCAGTCTGTAGGAGTTAAGTGCCCTTCCAACCAGATGGCAGGAGAAGCCGCATTAGGACCACCATTTGTACCAAGGAGACTGGGAGTACCAATCTACATGCCCAACCCAGTTTTTTGTACCTACTGCAAGAGAGTTGGACATCTGATGGAAGTTTGCCGACGAGCAAACGGTCTTTGCCTGATATGTTGATCATCCTCACATACCATAGGAACTTGTCCACACAACCGAATTAATCCTAATTCCGCAGCTAGACCAGCTTTCCAAGCCCCATCTACCCGGTTAACTCTTCCTGCACCACCCCCATGTGGACCACCTTTACCTCGACAATCAGCGTTGTACCAGCTTGCACGAAGAAACGTGCCGAGACGTTAGGCTTACAATTTGGCGGACGTAGAAGTTGATACGGTTGGTCAGGATAACCCTGGTAATTCTGTTCAACCTTTTTCACACCCTTGCATCACTTTGTCATTCTTCACACTCTCACCAAGCTTTCCTTGAATCTGTCACACTTTCCTTAGACAAATTTCGAGTACGAAATTTTTATAAGGAGGGTAGAATGTAACAACCCCAAATTTCCGATACAAAATTTTCAAAATATTTTTTTTCAAAATCCATAAAGGGGTATTTATTACCTGAGCACAAGATTTAAGTAATTAAATAACTCCATTTTTAAAATACAAAGAATTGATTTAAATTCAAAGTATACTTGGAGTATTTAATGTTGCTGATATCTCTTTAAGTAAATATTTCACACAAATAATTACAAGAAGGAGCTTGTAGCTCATTGGTAATACCTTGCATTTCTGAACCAAGCCACCAGAGTTCATATAATACCCAGTTCTTTTTGGACACCAATGTCCGTATTCTTCATAAAGTATCGCTTACAAAATTTAGTTACTTTTATTTATAATTATTTTATTGCTTTTAAAACCTCAGCCCAAACTCCCTAAATTCTCAGCCCAATATAAATCAATTTAACTTAACCTTAAATCTCTGGCCCACTCTCCTTTTTCTTCGAATTTATTTGAAACCCCCGGCCCAGCATCCAATTCCTCAGCCCACATAAACTAATTTAGATATATATAAAATCCACAACTTCCAGAGGCCCGGATTAAAACATTTAATTATTAATTCTCAGCCCGCGCCCTAACACCCTAACCCGAGCCCGCTCCCGCCGACCCGACCCGCTTCAAACCCCTTCTTCTTCTTCCCTCCTTCTAAACTTTTCCTGCTCGATTCCTGTTTCTTTTTCCCCACGTCGTGCGCCCACGACGCCGTTGCCCCACGTTCCCGCGACCCCGGCCACGACTTCCTCAACCTCTCCTCCTCAAACTCCTTCCTTCTCTCCCCCTCACACCCCCACTCTCCAACTCCTCCTCATCTCTCTCTCTACGGAAAACCCAACCTCCAGCTCCCTCACCCCGCCGCCGCCGCCGCCGACGAGGAAGACCATGACTCTCCCCTCCTTTCCTTCCTCCTCCATCAACAGAGCCCCTTCACTGCCCTACCCCCTCAACCGAGCACCCATCTCCTCGCTCGAACTCGCCTGCACCCCGAGCTCCCATTGCCGGAGCTCTCGCCATTACACCCATCTCCGGCGACTTCACCCTTCAACCGCCGCCACCAACTGCTATCACCTCCTCACTTACACCACGCGCCTGCAACCCCGCGCCAGAGCTCCCTCCTCCTCCGAGCTTCGAGTTCCTCCCCGTCAACTCAACTCCGGCCACCTCCGTCGACTCAACAACCCCCTCCTTTTCACCCCTCTCCTCCCTGCTGGAGCTACAGTGCCCGTCGCCACCATCTCCAGCCAAGACCGAGCCTCGAGGCTAGCCAAAACTTCAAACCCAGCATTAGCCATTTCATCGAGCACTTGCCTCTATCGTCAATTGCCACTATTCCAGCCGTCATCGTCGCCGAAAAAGCCGCGGCTTCAGTCTCTGCGCCCGTCATCATCAGCAAGGTTGTAACCATCGCAACGCCAGCGCACGTCCGTTGCACCCACCGAGACATCGAGTCCAAGAGCCCAAGCGCGAGCCGAGGCCACGAACCCTAGCCGCACCGTTCATTGCGCGTTCGTGCCGCTGCCGCTGCCGTATATCGCCAGAACGTCTCCAGGCAAGTACCCTACTTGCTACATGCTATATTATTTCCGTTATAAATCAAACTGCATTAATTCCCTGTTTGCGATTCATGAAAACCTTATATAATATAAGTGTTCGACGCAAGATCTGAAGGAAAAACTTTCCTTAATTTGACGGAACTTGTTTGCATATTGTGGCCCGTCTGGCAATGAACCTGGTGTAGAAATTTCACTGAAAAATATGACTGTTAACGACTTAAACGATCACCCCCAATTATACCCGTAAAAACTGGGAATTTCCCGCACCTGAAAATTGTTAAAATCACAATTAATTGTGTACATATTGAAATAAGGCGTTCGAGGGCTCAAATCGAATCCGAGTCAATGACCTATAACCCTGTACAGGTTCTTAACTATTTATGTACTGAAATTAGGACGAGAATTGGTTCAGAGAGCGGCTCTGGACTGCAGTCCAGAGCAACTCTGGTTATTGTTTTCTGTCCCGTAATGTTTACTACCTTGTTTCCCGAACTCGTATGTTGCGAAACCCTGTATTTTATTGAAGATCAATCTGTTAGATAAATAACGCAAGTGATTTCACCCCGTTATATCATCGTTTTTTATTTAAAATGCAATTTAAAAGATCAGGACGTCTAGCAGTCCCAAACAGAAACAGAATTGACATACTAGTGTTGAACAGTGCATAACTTTTGACGTACAGACACGATTGAAAATCTGTCTATTGCGTTGAAAACCCTATTAAAAACTCTATATTTCATTCAATTATAGCGTCGCTAAATTCTAGTCCCAACTGGGATTAAAATGCGTTGCGAAACGGACTTCCGATTCTGAAACCGGATTTCCAGCAGTGAACGCTTAAAATGAAATGGCCATATCTAGTGATCTTGAAACCCGATTGACGTGAAACTAAATTTGCTGGATAGATAATCAAACATACTACTTATCCCAAGTTCATTGTTTTGCTAAATTTGGCATGTATGATTTATGATAAATTATGTAAGTGGTAGGATACCGACTTATGACATCTTAATCATGCCTTACATACTGTTTTCTCATCACATTATATATATGTCATTGTATTGGTAACCTAGTGATCATGTGCATTACCCAGTGTTAGGTATTAATGGTGATTGTGGCAAGTACGTTAGTGTTTGTGCATGAATGGATAAGTGAAAGTGGCACGTACTTATACACAATTAGTGGACCTTATCGATTTATTGCATTGTCGACGTCTGTGGGACGCGTATAAGGGTGACTATAAGTGGTATGTGTAAGTCCACGGCAGCGCCCCGGCCGTCTGTCCGAGGCCAAAATACGGAAACGAAACTTTTCTTTAACTTTAAAACCGGCGCTACCGCGTACTATAAAACCCTGATCGGGCCATTAACCTAATGCTAGCAAATAAAAGAATAGGTAGAAAGATATACCGAGCGATCCGTGTCCTTCGGTCTTCGGCCTCCATCCCGATCTCCTCGCGGAATCTCCGGTCTTCATCTCCTCGTCGAAACGGGCACCACATCGCCGAATCCTTTTACAGGCTCCCACCTCTGGACCGAGGCAACTCGGACACGAAGTTGGCAAGCCGACGTGTCCAAGAATGCTGTAGACTAAGTGTAGAAGCATTTGTCTCATGGGGGTATGAATTTGCCACTTTTAGATGTGGAGGATGAGATGAACTTTTGGAGATGAGCAATGTAATTTTCAGCAAGCCAAATGAAATCAACACCAAAATGAAATTGCCTCTCTCCCTCTCTCTGTTGTGTGTGGCCGGCCTCATCAAAAGAGGAGGAGGGAAATATACAAGGGGGGGTGAGCACAAGAGGAGTGGGAAGGTAACCATAAAAAATGTGATGATAATGAGGTTATTATGTCGCACCAAATCCTTTCTCATTCCCATCACATTAATGCAAACCATGTGCACAAAATGGAATCAAATATGCTAGAAAACTCATGAAGCCTCCATTTACAAATAACACCCTCCAAATTGCTAATTTGCATATTTGCATTTAGCTAAATACCACTTTGCAAGAAAACCTCTCTCATCAAAAAAATCCGGCCATGAAGGAACAAAGGAAAACCGGCCGAAACGGAATGCAAACTGGCAACTTCAAAAAACTGATCCCGTAATAAATTACAGGAAAACCCCGCGACTGTATATACATACCCGTATTTATATTCCGACCGAATACAAATGTAAAGAGACAAAATCTACACTGTACAATACTAGGATCCGGCTTAAACCAAAGCCAGCTAGTATTATCCGTCCGATCATGATCCATGCAATACCGCACGTATAAGATCGAATCCTGCCATATATCCATATGGCCTCTACAGCGTTTCGCCCGAAACTTGAGAAACTGTCTGTGGGAGACTCTAAAGACTCGTCAATATTTTGGCTGTGGATTTAACCACTAGCACGTCGGAGGTATTAGCCATACGTAACGGGTTACCAGGTATTGACCAAAAGGGACATCGATGAGCGAACTCATCCTGACACCCTACTGAGCCTGTCAGTGACAATATCCGTACAGTCCGGTCCGTTCATCTATGAGTATCGCATGGCGGGCCTAGGGGGTTGGTAAAAGTCAGACCCCCAAAAGCGGTACAAGCCGTGTCGGAGTGTAGCCCAGAACACCCTGAGATATTACTGGAATACCTACCAGTAAATCTCCTGCCTTGGCCAAGGACTTCATGTAATGGCTCTCCTAGACACAGCGCGACCTCACCCTCAATACCGGGAGAGACGAACCCCTGCAAATCCGCTCACTGCCTCCATGTGGCTCGGGACTGTACCCAACTAAAACCTGTTTGCACAACTCCTTTGAGCCATGGTAGGGTAGTAATCAAAGTACAGTGGGAACTCACACGAGACAAATGACGATCTCAGGTCGATGAACTAATCTGTACACATGTCACCAGGGAACTGCTATCTGACGTCAGGTATAAGACCAATTAGCATGTTCCCGACGAGTCCTGTCCGGTGTACTCATAACCCAATGAGCACCTGTATACATCTTAGGTGAACCAACTGACACCAGTGGCTTGTAAGACCGGCCACCGCCCCTCGTCGGGGTCTCGACTGTATACACTAGTCTACTCTGGAGTATCGATGCCCTGTCTCGAAACTCCCACGACTAGGGACCTTTTAAGGATGTGCTTATAGACCCCAGCTCCCACGTATATGATCGCCATCATACTGCTGGCAGTCAAGCAAGAATCCTAGGGGCTCTATCAGCGTGTAATAGTGATCAGTAATGTTACTTAAAGCAGTACACGATGATAAAGATAAACCAGATAGCATACTATCATCTCGAGTAAGACTGTCCTACCGGCATAGATCCTCCCTCAATCATTGCAATCACGTGCCTGTGATCCAATAATTGACTCTGAGGGCACTATATCCAACAATCTCCCACTTGCACTCAAGGCTAATTATTGCGATGTCGCATACTCATAGCCCGTGTGATACCGAACACCCGACTCCTCTACTAATCAGTCTCACAAAGCCCGTTTGTGAAACTATTGCGTTCGAGGAATAGCCTCAGTGAGTGGATCCGCTCTGATGTTTCTTTCTATGTCTCTCTTTATCTCAAGTTCGCGGAGAAAGCCATCTCCCGAAATGAACAATACCTGTCTTAGAATATGTCTAGATATCTGATGGGACCTAGTTCATAAATGAACTCCAAATCCAAACTTCTTAGACTGTATCGTCAACTGAACTCAATCAGTATCCTGCGCCATGCCTCTCTCGGTATCTGCTTGGACCACCTGTCCAAAATACTGCCCCTCATAAGAGGGAAAACTGTAACTCTGACAGTCACTCTGTCATCCAGGTCACCTTGGAAGCCTGTAATGATAACCGTCTCCTAAAAGAAGCTGTCGTTATCATTTCCCTAGAACATCAACTTATGTCCTAAAACTGCTTCCGAACGTTTCTCCAGGATTGGATTAATATCAACTTACTGCATCTTGTGTAAAAACAATATTTGGTGTGGTACTTGACATCTCATGATCAACTCGATTGTCTAAGCAAGTGATCTGCCAATCATGCGCATCCCTCTCCCCTTTAGTCTTTAAGACACCTTTAGAGAGGGTGACTCCATCACCTGCAGGTACACTACCGTGCCAGGAGTCGTCCATTCTAAAACACCTTTAGAATGCTGTCTAAGTACCCAGATTGGGAAACTACCCAAATCTAGATCTAAAACCATAGATCTAGTAACCAGAATGTCTGATATAATATCCAAGTCCCATATGGAGAAACCACTGTGTGACAACCAATGTATAACCGACCGTAGTATAGGAATTTCACTTCCTACTCTGTGTATGTCATCCAAATACCAGGACATCACACCCTACTACCTTCTTAACAGATCCATCCCCTATTCTGATGAAGTCAAACCTATGACTGTCACATCAGAAATAGATGATCTATCTCCGCTATATGTGCTTTAGCCTATAAATAGACATAAGCCACTTGTCTACTATACTTCCGCTGCTCCCACTGACTACGACAACCCTCTGGCAGAATCATATACACGTGCACTTCTAAAGCTAGTTTAGAACGACGCTATACTCATCCTCCTACCGGGTCTCATAGCCTGGAACAGCAGCAATGGAAAGTCTGGGTAAACAAGAACCTCCCTGTCACCGTCCTTCAGGCTACCGGAGTACCTCTCGGGTGCCTGAGGTTACCCACCAAATCTGCGGAGTGGCCAATGGAATGTCAAACCAGATTGAATTTTTAGGTTCTAATCAAATTTTCAGTAATCGTTTGCGGTTCTGGAATCACTTCCAGTTCTACCATACTCCCACTACTGTTTTCTGAAAAAATCCATTTCTTTTAAAACTGTGGCGAGTCAAAAACAATATCACTATTGATCTTCCAGATGGTAGAAAGTCAACCCTTGTCATAGCCTAGGTCAACTGTTCAGTTGATAAAACTGTACATTTGTTATTACATTTTTCCTACTATTTCCATATTTAAAAAGGACTTTATTATAATATATCATACATATGAGGGTTTATTTGTAAAAATACTATTTTCCATGTGTTGATATATTATAATTAGAATTTGGTAGGAAAATGTATGCAAATAATATCATTGACCAAATCCTAAGAGAACAAAGTCTACTAAATATTATTTGAGTTGTTGTGCAGAATTTTTCCAAGTTGTTGTGCAGAATTTTTCCAAGACTAAAATCAAGGAAATCAAGTTGTTAAAGAAAACCTGCCTAATTAAGAATGCAAAACTTGGAAATCAAGTCTGGCAGCAACTACGAGAAGATTTCCAAGTTCCAAAGATTCCAGAGAACTCCACGTGGCAATTAAAGAAAACCCCCAGAAATTGATCAATGGATCTGATCAAATGGCCGCGGATCCGCGGCCATACCCCCCCTTGGGCCACGGATCCGCAGCAATATTGAAAGTTTAGATGCTGCGCTTTTTGTGGGTGAATCCTTGCTGTTAACTTCTATATTTGGAAGTAAGGGTTCTGGCTTTGGGACTATAAATAAAGACCGAGAGCCTCTTGGAAAAATCATCAAGCCGACGAGATCACGAAGTCCAAGACGGCTTACGCATCCAGGCTGATCATCAACTGTTCGTCTACCTCCTTAAAAGAGATCGAGAAGCAACTAGAAATTGTAATCATTTTCTAAGGATTCAAGTGTAATGAATATTGTTGATTAATAAAGGTAGCTTTCTTTTTCTTATTCTATTTCTTCATAGTTTAATTATGCAATTTCTTTCCATCTCTTTTTCTCCCAACATGCGCGAGTAATTCTCCGCTTGTTAGGATTCGTAGGATTAGGGTAGGCTATTGGATGATGAACATCCCTAAACCCTTTTTAAGTCCTATAAAGTTTATGAACTTTATCAAAAGAATCATTAACATCCTAATCGGGCGCGCTAACAATTCTTTGTTAGTTCCGACCGTGATTAGAGATTAGATTAATGATTGTTTTGGTAAAGGCTGGATATGAACGGAGTTTTGTGTCAAGATAAGGGTTAAGAGTGGGATTCCTTTTCCCTCCAAAAACCCTAATCTACACGCATCACCGTCGTTCTAGTTTTAAATCTATTAAAGGATAAAAAGGGTAACTTTTAATTAATCGTCCATAACTAATAAATCCTTACGAACCCTACAAGCCCCCTTATTATATTAGTTACATCCATAAATAATTTAGATCTATATTCTGCATTAGTGCTTAACGTAGATCTAGAAACCATTCCACAAAATTCTTTATCCCTCCTCTCTTTTTCAACACGTCTAAAGTAAGAGTAAAACATTCAACGTTTTCCTGAGGACGGCCCGTACTCATCTCGGTCTAGCTATATGCGACACCGTTATTGATTGCGGTTATTCTACAAACACACATGTTCGTACCAATCAAATGGCGCCGTTGCCGGGGATCGAACCCGGGACACCCGTGTGACGGGCGGGAATACTCACCATTATACTACAACGACCGAGATGGACGGCACTCCATCAGAATATAACACCACGCCGCCGCCGCCCGTAGGTGCGCAGAATCCACCGCGCATCTCTCTCCAAGAGAGATTCTATCCTATCCGTGGTCCTCTTCCCACTTGTCTATCTCTTGCATCAGCTAACGGGGATAATTTCGAAATTAAACCCCACTACTTCAATCTGCTGCCCAAATTTCACGGGCTTGAGTCGGATGACGCGTACGTTTTCATCACCAAATACGAAAACGTATGCGCAATTGTAACACCCGAGCCTAATGCTACTAATTTCCGTTACCGTTTGAACGTAGTGTGGCACTCTTTTCATTTATCTTGCTTGATTGTTACTTACTGTAAATTTTACGCGGCAAATTCATTTCTGCATATAACAATTTTTGGCATCTAAAATAAAATTAAAAATATTCATCTTGGCCTACTCGAGTCCCCTAACCCTGTTGTAGCGTCCGTGCATCGTGTTCTCGTCCCGTTCAGTGAAACGGGCGAGTTTGGACGGCTACGTGCGCGTACGTGTGTCCGTTTTGGGGGTATGATTTTTGATCATAAAACACTTCATTTTAAATTTTGGATCCCGCTTAAAATTCTATTATTTCAATTTCAAATTTTTGGACCCGACCCGGGCGTGATTTGGAAATGTTTTAGTTTGCGCCAAAATCCCAAAATTTTAAAATATTTAAACCATCATATATTTTCGTAACTATATAAATTCACTGTTCATTAAATCGTTTAAATCTTTTTAATATTTCCCTTAACAAATCTCAACCAATCAAAGCCTCTTCTTTAAAACCGTGGGCCCCTCTCTCTCTCTCTCTCTCTCCTCTCCCCCCCCATCTCTCTATCTCTCTATCTCTCTCCCTCCCCCGTATTCCTCTCTCTCTCTCCCCGTATCTTTCTCTCTCTCTTATATATTTTTAAAAACCCTTTCTCCCTCCTCTTTCCATTTCTCCTTCAACCACGAAACCCATCACGTAAACCCTACCGCCGCCACACCCCTCGCCGCCATAGCCCAACGCCGACACGAACACCACCTGCATCCTCGCCTCCTCGCCCTCGACCGATCCACCACACCTCCCTCCTCCTTCTCCCTTCTCCCTGTGCACCCTGCACCAGCGCCGCGGCCACCAGCAACCCCCCTGCACGCGTCTGCGCCGCCCCTGGTCGTCGCCGACGATCACCAGACCACCCTTGAACGCCCTGTAAGCGCTTTCTCCATCTCATTCTTCCTTTTTCTTCTGTACTTGCTTCCTGGATATTTACTGTTATGGGTTCATGAAAAGGTGCTACCGTTCACCGCCGGAGCACCGTCGTCGCAACCGACGATCTCGACCCCTTTACTGATCATCGTGAGCACCCCATCTCAGATCCTCCTTCCCTCCTTCTTTGTATTTCTTTGTATTTCTTTTCTTTCTTGTTGTATGCCTTGGTTTTTGTCCACTGTTGTTTACTTGGCTGGAATCCGGTGTTGCCGGCGACGTGTCCCGACGTTCCAGCGAGATACCCCGACCCGTGTGGTTCCATTGTTCGTCGTTTGGGTTCATTCCGTGAACTGTGCGCCCGTCGCGAGTTTTCCCCACCGACGTTTATCGTTCCGTATTCCCGGTTCGCGACCCGTCGAGGCAAGTAACCCTTGCTACATGCTAATCAATATTTACTTATAATTAAGGACACCCTAAAACCCGCAATTTAACTTTGGTATTATAATTTCCCATTTTTCATGTTCAATATTGTTAAATATCATTTATCTTTCAAAACTTGGAACCTACCGTTGAAATTACTAATTTGGAACCTAATAACCACATTTACCTGTTTAATCACATTTTTTAATATTGACATAGCTTATGGCATTTATCTCTATAGTTTTGTTCCATTTGGATACTCGTGTGCATTTTAACCTGTAATAGCTGTATTGAACCTTTATATAAATCATTGCACCTCTAAAGTTCTTAAACTTGTTAACATGATTAAAAGGCCATAATTGTCATACTGCATTCGCATAACATTGAAATCATCTCTGTGACACAACTGATGACTGTACTGCAAATTGAGTAAATCTTCCTATTGCTTAATTCATTGCTTATATCATGTTGATGATAACCATGCTTGCTTGTATAACTGATTGTGAGCACACCCATGATATTGTTTATATCTTGACCTGACCCGTTACCTGATCTTGTGTCTAATGCCAACGAACCTGACATGTAGTCCTCATGGACCGTTCCTGTTGTCTATCCAGACAAACCTGTTTACCTGATCCTGTGTTGGCATTAGTTTCTTGATTTCGGGATACCTGACTTGACTTACACATATAACTTGGGGGTATGGGGAAATCAAAGGTGAAACCTGACTTGCAACTCAACAGTTCACTACTTGTACTGATCAGTTTTAGAGGCCAGGCCCGCCTCGTGACGATGCTGCTGACATCGTTGGTCTTTATCCTTTCCCTGTTAGTGCCTAGCGGCACGTCTCGGTTTCAGCCCGAGAGTCTTAGACCGTGGTCCCGGGCATGCACGGGATACTATTGAGTTACATCGATGATTCATCAATTTGGTTTCAAAGACTTTAGAATAGAGAACCTGATAGAACAGTCCAGTTTACCCACTGCACACTTCCCTGCACTGCTCTGATTCATATTAATCTTACTCTTGCTTTATTCATGTTTATATTCGCATTGCCTATTTATTATGTTATTACTTGATGACTTGACGCGCTGACGTCTGGGTTTTGCATGTCCCAGATTCTTCTACCTTACTGCAGACTGATTAGGAGTTTTGCCGCTGTTAGACGAGCGGTGAGGTTCCTGTCGGTACGTAGTTTCACTCCAGGTGTTTCATTTATTGTATCTTTTGGCTTCCGCATATTGTTATTTCTTGACTCTTTTACTCTGGCTTATGGACATGTATTAGATAGTTAGTTTACTTTCCTGTTCTTGATATCTCTACAGCCGTAATGTGACTGTGGAAGGATACTTCCTATCCACGGGTAGCATGGTTGGCTATATCACGTGCCCACTTTAGCGTACTTTGGGAAGCGGGGCGTGACAGCAATGATGAGTACTTCACAGCTGACTGTCGATGCTATGCGCTTGCGTCTTCTCCCATTCACACTGTGCGATTTGGCAGAAAAATAGCTTTATAATACTGCCGCACACTCTATCACTAATTGAGATGAATTGTTCATAGCATTTCTTAAGAAGTATTACCCAAACCATAAGACTGCCCATATTAGGAACGAGATCAACCAGTTCACCCAGCTTCCCAATGAACCATTTTGGAAGTGCTTTGAACGTTTCAAGGATCCGCTTGTCCAATGTCCTCATCATGGAATACAAAGATGGGATTTATGTCGAATTATATATGAGGGCATTAATCCAGCGACAAAGCAGATGCTTGAAACAATGTGTCAATGCAATTTCATGTCTAAAGATGACAGTGAAGCATGGAAATATCTGGAAGATCTCGTAGAAAACACTTTGCAGTGGGAAAGCGTAAGACCACCTTCATCTAGGGGAGGTATTCACCAGCTCGATGTTTCCATCGCAGTGAAAGCCGAAATGGCAGCGATACAGAAGAAACTCGACGCTATTGAGAACAAGTTCTCATCATTCTCCCTAAATCAGGTCACGCTTCCTAAGACCGTCTGTGGTTGTTGTTCGGATCCTTCACACTTAACGGAAGAATGTCCTATGAATGCATCGTTTCAAACTAATACTGCTTTTCAGCAGCGACCTAGAAACGATCCTTATTCTTCCACGTACAATCAAGGATGGAGGAATCATCCTAACTTTGCTTGGAATCAAAACCAACAAAGCAATTATCAAAGACCTCATCTACAACAACCACAACTATAGAATCAGCCCCCCTTTCAGTCACAAAATTTCCAAAATCTGGCCAACACTTCTACACCACAAGTGGCCGGTACTGACAACTCTTCACTTGCACAAACTTTAGATTTGTTCATGAAACATTCCATGCAATTGTCGGCTGAGATGAAGTCTTCTATTGATACTATAAAGAAAGACTCCACCTCCCATGGTTAAATCAATAGAAAACCAACTCGCACAGTTAAATGCCGTAATGAGTGCGAGAGAGAAAGGGAAACTCCCATCTCAACCCCTACCGAATCCTGGCCATTCACAAAATCATAATGTGAATGCCATTACTACGTTGAGATTGGGGAGAGTGCTGAATAACCGAGTGGGTGAGCCATTTGATGTTAGTGACACCATTGATACCCCAGCTTCTTCTTCTTCTTCCCCTAATTCGTCTAGTCTCCCACCTTCATCTGAGCCTATTCTCCGTTTTCCCCAAGGCTCGAACATTTCACCAAATCTATCTAAGTCGATTCCCACTCCAATTTTGGGATCGAATCCGTCCCCACAGTCTTCTCCACAAACGTTGGACCCAAAACTTATTGATCAAGCTCCATTTCCAAACAGATTAAGGGCCAACAGACCTAACCCGCAAATGGAGAAGTTTGTGGAAATGTTTAAGCAAGTTAGCGTGAATATTCCTCTCTTAGATGCCATTCAACAAGTCCCATCTTATGCAAGAATCCTTAAAGACTCGTGCACTAGGAAGAGAAAAACTCAAGTGCCTAAGAAGGTTTTCATGACGAGTAATGTTAGCACCGCTTTTACCCAACAAATACCAAAGAAACGTAAGGACCCCGGCTGTCCTACAATCTCTATTTCTATTGGGGTAAAAATATTAATCGTGCTTTACTCGATCTAGGCGCTAGCGTTAACTTGCTTCCTTATTCAGTATACGAGCAGTTAGGAATTGGAGAGTTAAAACCCGCCCATTGTACTCTCCAGATGGCAGACCGACCTATCACCAAACCTCAGGGCGAACTAGAGGATGTGTTAATTAAAGTCGGGGAATTCATATTTCCCATGGACTTTATTGTTTTAGATACACAACCTGTGGCAAACCCACACAATCAAATCCTGGTGATACTTGGTCGACCCTTCCTAGCAACTTCTAACGCTGTAATTAATTGTCGTAATGGTTCTATGAACTTATCCTTCGGGAAAATGACAATTGAGCTTAATATTTACAAGCTAGGAAGTCAGCCATCAGAACCTTCTGCTCATTTGCTGGATGTTTGTTCCATCCACGAGATAGCTTCCGAAAGCTGCAAGGATGAGGAACTTTGTTTTGATGTTCTCGACAACACTAATGAGACATCGTTTGATCTTGCACCACTTCACGGTGAGGATATGTTCAATGAGTCCGTCCTTGAGTTTGAACCCGTTGACTCGTTGCAAAAGTCAGCAGTACATTCCGAGTCAATATCTTATGCAAGTTTTGAACCTCTTAGGGAGTCCGAATATCATTCCCTTACCCCACCTTCTATTGTCTCTTCGTCAATTCTTGATCTCAAACCGCTACCTTCTCATCTTAAATATGCATATTTAGGAGAGAATGAGACTTTTCCAGTGATTATATCCGCTTCTCTAGCCTTAGAGCAAGAGAACGCACTTTTGGCAGTGTTGAGATCGAATCGGCAAGTATTTGGTTGGACAATGGCCGACATAAAAGGGATTAGTCCCTTAATTGTTGAACATAACATACATCTGATGGATGAAGCCAAACCAACCCGAGACCCACAAAGACGGTTAAATCCCGTTATGAAGGAGGCGGTAAAGAAAGAAATCGTCAAGTGCCTTGATGGTGGAATAATTTACCCCATATCTGATAGCCAATGGGTAAGTCCAATTCATGTGGTCCCTAAAAAGTATAGCATCACGGTCATCACTAATGAGGCTAATAAGTTAATCCAAACACGCACCCAAACTGGGTGGCGCGTATGTATTGATTACAGGAAACTCAATGTCACGATGAGGAAAGATCACTTCTCTCTACCTTTCATTGACCAGATGTTAGAACGATTAGCGGGACACGAATACTACTGTTTCTTGGACGGATACTCTGGCTATAACCAGGTCCCCATCGCCGAAAAGGATCAAGATAAAACCACATTTACTTGTCCTTTCGGAACTTTTGCTTATAGAGCATGCCTTTTGGGTTATGCAACGCTCCCGCTACATTTCAGCGGTGCATGATGGGGATATTTTCAGATATGGTGGAAAATTTTCTGGAAATTTTTATGGACGATTTCTCCATTTTTGGGGACTCCTTTGAGGACTGCCTTCGTAATCTTGACGCGGTTCTTACCCGCTGTAAGGATAAGAACTTGACTTTGAATTGGGAAAAATGCCATTTTATGGTCCAAGAAGGTATTGTACTTGGACATATAATTTCACGAAAAGGCATTGAGGTTGACAGAGCTAAAATAGATGTCATTCATAACCTCCCTCGTCCCAACTGCGTCAAAAATATACGATCCTTCCTTGGTCATGCAAGATTTTATAGGAGATTTATTAAGGACTTTAGCAAAATTGCTAGACCCTTAACCCTTCTATTGGCCAAGGACACTACATTTCACTTCGATTCGGATTGTGAGGCTGATTTTGAATCGCTTAAAGAATCACTCACTACAGCCCCCGTTCTATCATCTCCGGATTGGAACCACCCGTTCGAGCTTATGTGTGATGCATCAGATTTTGCTATTGGTGCTGTCTTAGAACAACACATTGATAAGATGCCACATGTAATTTACTATGCAAGTAAGACCCTGAATGATGCACAAATAAATTACACAACTACCGAGAAAGAACTCTTGGCAGTTGTATTTGCATTAGAGAAATTCAGGCCCTACTTGATTGGTTCGCCTATTGTAGTTTACACAGATCACTCCGCCCTACAACATCTTTTATCGAAGAAGGATGCGAAGGCCAGGCTAATACGTTAGATTCTATTGTTACAAGAATTTGATCTTGTCATCAAAGACAAGAGTGGATGTGAAAACGTTGTAGCCGACCATCTTTCACGCATCACTTCTTCACCAACTTTGACCGTGCCGATAAATGACTCATTTCCTGACGAACAGCTCTTGACTGTATCCTACGAACCTTGGTTCGTGGATATCATGAACTATCTTGCAACGGGACTTATTCCTAGTGATTGGTCGAAACAAGACAAACTTCAATTTCTATCCCAAGTAAAATATTTTTACTGGGATGAACCTTATCTATTCAAGTATTGTTCCGATCAAATCATTCACAGGTGTGTCCCTAACGATGAATTCAAGAGCGTGTTATCATTTTGTCATGATCAGGCATGTGGCAGTCATTTTGGTCCTCGAAAAACGGCGGAGAAAGTTTTGGAATGTGGCTTTTATTGGCCAACATTATTTAAAGATGCATATGAACATTGCAAAACTTGTCCGCGATGTCAGCATTTGGGTCAGATTTCACGAAGAAACGAGATGCCGCTCCAACCTATATTGGTTGTGGAAATATTTGATGTTTGGGGTATTGATTTTATGGGCCCTTTTCCCAACTCCTTTGGGAATCTATATATCTTATTAGCGGTTGATTATCTCTCGAAATGGGTGGAAGCTATACCGTGTCGCACTAATGACAACAAAGTTGTCATTAAGTTCCTTAAAGAAAATATCTTTTCGCGATTCGGACACCCTCGCGCTATAATTAGCGACAACGGGACACACTTCTGCAATCGGTCTTTCGAGGCCTTAATGTGGAAATATTCAATCACTCACAAGCTTTCTACGCCCTATCATCCCCAAACAAGTGGGCAGGCTGAGATCTCAAATAGGCAGATCAAACAAATATTAGAGAAGACGGTTTCGAAAAACCGTAAAGATTGGTCAACCAAATTGACGGATGCTCTTTGGGCATTACGCACCGCTTATAAGACCGATCTTGGTATGTCTCCATACCGCCTAGTGTTTAGGAAGGCATGCCACCTTCCTGTCGAGAACAAACATAAAGTTATGTGGGCTATTAAAGAGCTTAACTTTGATTTTGATCATACAGGCAGCTATCGGAAGCTGCAATTGAATGAGCTAAGCAAACTCCGTGATGAAGCCTACGATAATGCGGTGATAGTAAAGAACAGGACTAAAGTGTTCCACGATAAAAATCTTTTTAGAAAAACCTTCACATCGGGGCAACAAGTCCTTCTTTACGATTCCCATCTCCATCTTCATCCGGGTAAGCTTAAATCTCGTTGCAAAGGACCTTTTGTGGTGCAGTATGTACACCCGCACGGGGCAGTTGAAGTTGAAAACTTGAAAAACGGTTCAATTTTTAAAGTAAATGGGCATAGATTAAAACCGTATTTTTCTGCTGACCCCGTGGAGGAGCTCCTATTTTTACAGGAGCCGCTTTATCAAAACTAAATTTCCTCCGCCTCACCTCTATGTTTTGGTAACATTTTCTCATTTTAAGAATGGAGGTGAGTGAAAATGGATTTAATTGAATATCTGTGCGTGCCAAAGAATAAGTTTGGGGGTAGTTTCCATTTAACTATTATTTTACCCCTTGTGTCTCTCCCCTAGTATACAGGTCCATGCTTTCAAAAGGCTACATCAGTAAGGACACTGCTGAAAACAGGTTTGGGGGGGAGGTTTGTATTCACTGAATTATCTTTGACACTGGGCATTAATTTTTTTTTTATAACAAAAGAGTAGAAAGTGAAAAATTACATCCAAAAGATAGGAATAGTTTAAGAAAACCAAGAAAATTAGAAGTTTTCTTAAACGAACTGGTAATAAGTAGTTATGAGCTGTTGTCCCACGGGTTAGTAAGATGAAGGAAGTCACTAATCTGAGGATAAAAATAAGTCTGAAAAATAGTTTCTATTCTGGAAGCAAAACATTTGAATGTTGATACCCTACTATATGCACTTACACACGTCTTGAAACTCGAGATAGTAGAGGATACCTTGAAATGCTCTTATCTAAAAGCCAAAGTATAAAGGAAATGAGAAAAAAAATGAAGAGAATATAAAAATGGTGAAAAGAAAAATGAACACTGGTTTTGTTATCGCCAAGGCAGCAATAAAAAAATATAGCGAGGGTGCTTCATCACCTAGTGCCTTAGACCAACTGGTTTGGGAGTCACTGCTAAGCCTTAGGTGGTGCAAGACGAGGAAAATACTATCACCTAATCAGCAAGCACATGAGTAATCGGTCGGTTAGTACCTCAAGAAGTATTAACGGTCGCATGAAAATGTGTGAGCAAATCCATAAATATTCATCAAATTAAAAAGTACTGAGATAGATGGACAAGAGTATGATAGCTTGAATTGAATTCTTCGAGTGTAGGGATATCCATTACACACACGTAGGGTTATATGATCGATGTTTGGATGAAAGGTAGGAATGAAGAATAAAGACGATGTTTTATTGAGGGATAAGGTGATTTCTAACATCTTTTCATGACTATTAAGATAGGGCTCATAACAACTGAAAAGCTAGTGTAGTTGGAAACTTTTATTTTCAAAGTCTTTCTTTTATGGTTCTTATCTTTATATGTAAATTTCACCATCTCTCTTTTATTATAGGATTTTGTGGGTGTAATCCGCTGAAAACCCTCAGGAGACAACACTCCTCCTACTAGGGACACCTAGAAGTTTAACGGCTTATTGCACGTGCTCAGTGCAATTGTGTTTGCCTACGAAAATGTGCTTTGTTTTCTCCTTTCTTTGTCTCCTTTTGAATAAACTAGTTTGCTCGGGACGATCAAAGATAAGTTTGGGGGTATTTGTTCAGTTGATAAAACTGCGCATTTGTTATTACATTTTTCTTACTATTTCCATATTTAAAAAGGTCTTTATTATAATATATCATACATATGAGGGTTTATTTGTAAAAATACTATTTTCCATGTGTTGATATATTATAATTAGAATTTGGTAGGAAAATGTATGCAAATAATATCATTGACCAAATCCTAAGAGAACAAAGTCTACTAAATATTATTTGAGTTGTTGTGCAGAATTTTTCCAAGTTGTTGTGCAGAATTTTTCCAAGACTAAAATCAAGAAAATCAAGTTGTTAAAGAAAACTTGCCTAATTAAGAATGCAAAACTTGGAAATCAAGTATGGCAGCAACTACGAGAAAATTTCCAAGTTCCAAAGATTCCAGAGAACTCCACGTGGCAATTAAAGAAAAACCCCAGAAATTGATCAATGGATCTGATCAAATAGCCGCGGATCCGCGGCCATACCCCCTTGGGCCGCGGATCCGTGGCAATATTGAAGGTTTAGATGCTGCGCTTTTTGTGGGTGAATCTTTGCTGTTAACTTCCATATTTGGAAGCAAGGGTTCTGGCTTTGGGACTATAAATAAAGACCGAGAGCCTCTTGGAACATCAAGCCGACGAGATCACGAAGTCCAAGACAGTTCACGCATCCAGGCTGATCATCAACTGTTCGTCTACCTCCTTAGAAGAGATCGAGAAGCAACTAGAAATTGTAATCATTTTCTAAGGATTCAAGTGTAATGAATATTGCTGATTAATAAAGGTGGCTTTCTTTTTCATATTCTATTTCTTCGTAGTTTAATTATGCAATTTCTTTCCATCTCTTTTTCTCCCAACATGCGCGAGTAATTCTCCGCTTGTTAGGGTTCGTAGGATTATGGTAGGCTATTGGATGATGAACATCCCTAAACCCTTTTTAAGTCCTATAAAGTTTATGAACTTTATCAAAAGAATCATTAACATCCTAATCGGACGCGCTAACAATTCTTTGTTAGTTCCGACCGCGATTAGAGATTAGATTAATGATTGTTTTGGTAAAGGCTAGATATGAACGGAGTTCCGTGTCGAGATAAGGGTTAAGAGTGGGATTCCTTTTCCCTCCAGAAACCCTAATCTACACGCATCACCGTCGTTCTAGTTTTAAATCTATTAAAGGATAAAAAGGGTAACTTTTAATTAATCGTCCATAACTATTAAATCCTAACGAACCCTACAAGCCCCCTTATTATATTAGCTACATCCATAAATAATCTAGATCTATATTCTGCATTAGTGCTTAACGTAGATCTAGAAACCATTCCACAAAATTCTTTATCCCTCCTCTCTTTTTCAACACGTCTAAAGTAAGAGTAAAAGATTCAACGTTTCCCTGAGGACGACTCGTACTCATCTCGGTCTAGCTACACGCGACACTGTTATCGATTGCGGTTATTCTACAAACACACATTTTCGTACCAATCATCAACCCACAAACAGCCATTACAGAAACGTGCCTTGAGTTATCCAGAATCTGGTTTTAAGCATAAGCTGGACAACTTCCCGTACCTTAACATCGTTAAGATATGAACCGTTCTATATCCAATATAGAAACAGAGGCACTGATTTAATTGGAACCAGATTCAAATCATGCAGCTGTCTCCAGTGCATGTCAACTAAATGGAAAAAGGCCGATCAACATTACTCAACTTAGGAGTACTTCCAATTATGAGTAACCTGAAAGAGAAGTAAGTTTTCTTGATCATTACTATCAACTGAATACCATTTACAAAGTATCTACATCTTCGATCACCTTGAAGAATCCCGATACTTGCAACACCTGGTTCTCTACTTTACTCTTATACCTATAACTTCTCAAAACTTAGAACCTGCATTTCTACGAAACACATGTCTAAAAACTAGAGAAGTCACAAGTAAACAGAATATAGTACGAATACCAACCCCTCTGTCCTAATGGACACTGGACAACATACAATACTCTGTATAAGTCCCCTGAGTCTAATAACTCATTCCCTGTGTGTCGTAGGTCGAAAACTGTACTTATGGTTAAGAAGAATTACACCGCTGTTTAATGCTCCTTACCTAACCATCCACTGATATAGGTAAATGTCATAAACATAATTTCAAAAAGGTATATCTCACTCTATAAAAATAGACGTACAGATATATCAATTTGAAATTGGTGCATAACAACGGATATTCAAAACCAAATATCTGTCGTCCGGCAAACAGCCCAGGCGATTTCCTCAAATATCACCAATTACAACGAATCCTGATATAATGAGGACAATCACCTAATTCCCAATAACTTACTCCCACTCATCATCTATAAAACCATACAGATGTGAGAATCATACCTGGTAAATACATACCCTGGAGCAAGGGCTAATTGAGAAATCAGTTTTCTTTTAACAGTACACAGTGAAACTGAAACATTAAAATGTTTCGATGGGGTATCCGGGTATTCCTAGTAATGCCTCTTCCATTATTAGATTCACAACTATAACCGTATATTTCTTTGCCATCTCTCCAAATCCTTTTATATGTCTTTAGTCATTACCTTCTGTACACACCTTTAGGCCAAATGGTTTTCTTCCTTCCCTACCGTTCGGCACCAGCCTATGGTTTTGGAAGAAAACTATCCAATAAGCATAATGGGTGTACTATTCTAATCCTAGGAGCACTCGCAATGCGAGAGAAGGTAAAGATAAAAAACAACTGAATAAAACCTTATTCCTATTTCTCCTGAACCAGAATCCATCCCCGAACTGAAACAAGTTCCTTTCGAGTTCGTATATAACCATACGATGGAATATCCAAATAACTGTGGATCTTCGTAATGATACGGAGTGTCCTGGAGAAATACAAAGGTGAGGTGGGAGTGGTAATGAAATACTTGGTTTGGTTGTGAATAGCAGTCGCAATTTACTTTGCCCTCTCACTAATCCCTTTATTTGTCTTAACTTAATACCTTCTGTACACCACACTTAAGCAAATTGGCTTTCTTCATTCCCTACCGTTCGGCACCTGCCTATAGTTTGGAAGAAGACTATCCAATTTGCGTAACGGGTGTACTATCCCCTAATCCAAGGAGCACCCGCAACCTGAGAGAAGGTAAAAGGAAAAGACAACTGAATAGTCATATTCATTTTCTCTAGAACCAGAAACCATCCTCGAATAAATTCCTTCGAGTTCGTATATAATCATACGATGGTTTTATCCAATGGAATTGGACGTTCATAGTAATACGGGGTGTTCTGGAGAAAAGGGTAAAAGTAGGAGTGGCAATAAGGTATGCAACTCTGACAATCCATAAGCCAGTGTATAAGAAGGTTCGGTTAATCTTGGTCACTGAGTCATAGTCAAGGGTCGGGTCATGGTCGCTGTCAAAGAGAGAGAGAAAAGAAACACTCAGCGTGCACTCTAACTTAGATCAGAATGGTTATCATTTTATCTAATCAGGAAACCTCCCACTGTAACCTAAAATTCTCCAAACCTCAAAGAAGAATTAGTCGGGATCACCCGAGGAGTAAACCAACTCATCAGTGGGAATCGGGATCCAACTATCATCGCATGATAACGTGATGGAATCCACTCACGTTATCATACTCTAGAAGGTATGCGCATATCTGGCAAGTTTCAGTTTCTTTAGAAACTCCCGATGTGATTTTTACTCCATACTCTTATGACCTTGACGAAGGCCAACATATCATAAGTCACATGTCAAGTTCTACCCGTCATTATCCAGGTTAATTTGAACCCACCCGTACAAACCCTTGACGAAGGCCAAAATAGTAGTACGACTGTCCCAAACCAACGCATCTATCTATGCTGCAGAAAAATAACAAATAGCTACCATACACTATGCCTTGACGAAGGCCAACATACATAGCATGAATACTATGTGCTACCTTTCTGAAATGACGGAGGGCTACGACTGGTTTTTGGCGAAAAACCTTTAACGTAATGAACTTGATATCGTTGAAGGAACTGGATAGCTTTTATAAAAATATAGTGGCGAAAACCTTTGCTAAAGAGGTCACTCCCGGTGAAGGGATCTCGGCTCTTTCCCCGTAGAATGAGGTGCAGGATATTCCAACTAAATACCACGATGCAAAGCAAAAGTAATCGACTATAGTGAAGTTATTGCCCTGACGCAAACTTCTGTCCAAGGGGTCACTCCCGGTGAAGGGATCTCGGCCCTTGCCTCGTCGACTGAGGTGCTGGATATTCATAACCGAATACCACTGTGCAAAACAAAAGAGAACGTCCTTGCAATAACATCTTTTTGAAAAATGTTCCAACAACATCAGAATAGGTTTGTTTAGCTTGCATTGATCCGAATCAACGCAGTCCCATCAATTGATCACACCAATAAAGAACGAAAATAATGATGTACGTATATGCCATCCGCATTCGCCACTGGGTCCCATCATCACCCGTTAGGTTACTTAACTAACGACAGAGCGGGGACTGGACTAGCGCGGATGCAAAACATATACAACATCTACTAGTATATATATCAATATATAATATTCGCTCAAGGCGTGATAAAATGCAACATCACAGAAATGTAATAAGCATCACAGAACAATACAGATATCTGGGATCCCAGGATTTCATAGAGCCGCTACTGAAACCCGACGTTCTCCTGGTCGTGTGGATAGCATGTGCAATGAAATCCTAGACCCCTACAGGCGCGGCAAGTTACCCGCCAAAACCTGAAGCGAGGCAGCCTCCCTCTAACAACGTGAATGGCCCACCCAGCACTTCACGGAATCCGGTAACTTGAGCACCCCTCCTTGGGTCAACCTATACCCCCTACGAGTGCGGCGAATAGCCCGCCAATTCTAGAGTAAAGCCCCATCCGTCTCAACGCCATGAGATGCGGGCCCGTTGCCCTCTAGAACCCGGCTACCCGTGCACCCCACCACGGGATAACCCTAGTACAAAAAGTAAAATATATACAACGGGTACATCGACCTCAGCCCGGTCGTGCCCTAAAAAAATAATATACAAACAGGCAGTAACGGTAGTCCACATGTCGGACGCTCGCCCCGCAATAACAAATGTACATATACAACCAAACTGTACTACCATTGCATCCAGGCTATCCACCACGACAAATCCGCAACATCACAGCACAACACAGAACATCAACGTGAATGTCACGTTCGTAAATCCGTCTAAAAGGGCTATAGCAGTTAGACAGGATTTACCGATCAAGTGATATTCACGGTCACAGATATAATGGAAATACTGTGAACTAACATGTTTAAAATTTTCGATCGACTAAAATTCCCGAAGTGGGCCCCAAGCACAACTATAGCACTCTAAATAAATCTGGGCCCAAACAGAATATACCAAAAACCCCATTTCCATGTCAGAGAGCCACTGTAGAAATTTGGTGCAGAGAACAGATGAAATGGCGGTGGAACCGCGGCCAGAGCATGGGTTTGGCCGCGGTTCCGCGGCTGAACAGTAATTTCAGGGCACCAAATTTTCACAGAATTCTTATAAAACCCTGCACATATTTTTGCAATGTACCAAATAATTTTTTGAGCACAGCAAAAATTCGAAAGAAACTGTGACATGAAAACGCGGTTTTTGGAAAATCCGTTTGATCGAACTTGTAAACACTTTAGAGCAAGCTAGACTGGGTTAATGGCGTGGCTATGATACCAATGTAAGTGCACGGCAGCGCCCCGGCCGTCTGTCCGAGACCAAAATGCGGAAACGAAACTTTTCTTTAACTTTAAAACCGGCGCTACCGCGTACTATAAAACCCGGATCGGGCCATTAACCTAATGGTAGTAAATAAGAGAATGGGTAGAAAGCTATACCGAGCGATCTGTGTCCTTCGGTCTTCGGCCTCAATCCCGATTTCCTCGCGGAATCTCCGGTCTTCATCTCCTCGTCGGAACGGGCACCATATCGCCGAATCCTTTTACGGGCTCCCACCTCTGGACCGAGGCAACTCGGACACGAAGTTGGCAAGCCGACGTGTCCAAGAATGCTGTAGACTAAGTGTAGAAGCATTTGTCTCATGGGGGTATGAAGTTTCCATTTTTAGATGTGGAGGATGAGATGAACTTTTGGAGATGAGCAATGTAATTTTTAGCAAGCCAAATGAAATCAACACCAAAATGAAATTGTCTCTCTCCCTCTCTCTGTTGTGTGTGGCCGGCCTCATCAAAAGAGGAGGAGGGAAATATACAAGGGGGGTGAGCACAAGAGGAGTGGGAAGGTAACCATAAAAAATGTGATGATAATGAGGTTATTATGTCACACCAAATCCTTTCTCATTCCCATCATATTAATGCAAACCATGTGCACAAAATAGAATCAAATGTGCTAGAAAACTCATGAAGCCTCCATTTACAAATAACACCCTCCAAATTGCTAATTTGCATATTTGCATTTAGCTAAATGCCACTTTGCAAGAAAACCTCTCTCATCACAAAAATCCGGCCATGAAGGAACAAAGGAAAACCGGACGAAACGGAATGCAAACTGCCAACTTCAGAAAAATGATCCCGTAATAAATTACAAAAAAACCCTGCGACTGTATATACATACCCGCATTTGTATTCCGACCGAATACAAATGCAAAGAGACAAAATCTACACTGTACAATACTAGAATCCGGCTTAAACCAAAGCCCGCTAGTATTATCCGTCCGATCATGATCCGTGCAATACCGCACGTATAAGATCGAACCCTTCCATATATCCATACGGCCTCTACAGCGTTTCGCCCGAAACTTTAGAAACTGTCTGTGGGGGACTCTAAAGACTCTTCAATAGTTTGGCTGTGGATTTAACCACTAGCACGTCAGAGGTATTAGCCATACGTAACGGGCTACCAGGTATTGACCAAAAGGGACATCGATGAGCGAACTCATCCTGACACCTTACTGAGCCTGTCAATGACAATATTCATACAGTCCGGTCCGTTCGCCTATGAGTATCGCATGGCGGGCCTAGGGGGTTGGTAAAATCAGACCCCCAAAAGCGGTACAAGTCGTGTCGGAGTGTAGCCCAGAACACCCTGAGATATTACTGGAATACCTACCAGTAAATCTCCTGCCTTGGCCAAGGACTTCGTGTAATGGCTCTCCTAGACACAGAGCAACCTCACCCCCAATACCGGAAGAGACGAACCCCTGCAGATCCGCTCACTGCCTCCATGTGGCTCGGGACTGTACCCAACTAAAACCTGTTTGCACGACTCCTTTGAGCTGTGGTAGGGTAGTAATCAAAGTACAGTGGGAACTCACACGAGACAAATAACGATCTCAGGTTGATGAACTAACCTGTACATATGTCACCAGGGAACTGCTATCTGATGTTAGGTATAAGACCAACTAGCATGTTCCCGGGAGTCATGTCCGGTGTACTCATAACCCAATGAGCACCTGTTTACATCTTAGGTGAACCAACCGACACCAGTGGCTTGTGAAACCGGCCACCGCCCCTCGTCGGGGTCTCGACTGTATACACTAGTCTACTCGGGAGTATCGATGCCCTGTCTCGAAACTCCCACGACTAGGGACCTTTTAAGGATGTGCTTATAGACCCCAGCTCCCACTTATATGATCGCCATCATACTGCTGGCAGTCAAGTAAGAATCATAGGGGCTCTATCAACGTGTAATAGTGATCAGTAATGTCACCTAAAGCAGTACACGATGATAAAGATAAACCAGATAACATACTATCATCTCGAGTAAGACTGTCCTACCAGCATAGGTCCTCCCTCAATCATTGCAATCACGTGCCTGTGATCCAATAATTGACTCTGAGAGGACTATATCCAACAGTATGGGACACTTATGGAAGCATTTGTATGGGTGTCACAGGTAAGGCACCGAACACTTTCCATTGATCTTGGGTATCAGTCGAGACATGCTTGATGGAGACCCCGTCTTCAGTTCTCGTGTAGACTCGTCATGGACCGGCTGGTATTTGAGTCTATGGTTGGCGTTTGATATAGACCACCGGATGTGGGATAGTTTGAGTGTGAGTTCAAAAGAATCTCGGGAGTCCCATGCCGGCATATATATATGGAGATATATGGAGATTTACGGGGATATTACATGATTATTACCGTGCATTTTATTTGGGCCCGTGGTCCCTTGCCCTTGGGTCCTACCCTTGGGTGGGGGATACTCACGAGTGGTTGACTCTCACACTTGGACTGACGATAGACTTAGTGACCTATACAGTGAGACTTAGAGACTGATAGGGTTAGTGACATTGACATGCATTGCTTACTGAATCAACATACATGACATATTATTTTACTGCTTTACTGTTCACCTGCCCTATTATACACCTGCATTGGCTACTTCATGTTCACATCTTTACTCTCTTGTTTTACTGTTACATTTCATTATGATTATACGAGTTACTATTTGTACCCATATATATTGCTATCGTGTCGCTCTGACGACCTGAGTATGTATGCTCAGAGTGAGAAGTGGATCTAGCTTGGATCAGGACCAGGCCTACCTCAAAGACATCGCGAACATATTGATCAACTACTGAGAGCTATACCCTCTTGATCTCCTTCTGGTTAGTTCCTTTGTATTTGTTTTGATTTAGTTACTGCATTTCTCATTACCTGTGCATTGATTACTAATTACCACGTAAAGCTAGAAGCCGAAGTGTGACTACGGAAGGATATTTTCTCGACCGTAGGAGCATGGCTGGCCTTGTCAACCCCTCGTATTCCGTATTTTGGGAAGTGGGGCGTGATAGTTCAAATCCCCTGCCCCCACATTATTTTTATATTGTTTTTGTTTTAAATTCTTTGGAAGCCCAACAGTCCACACGCCATAACTCCCAAAACTTGAACTGAACTTTAAAAGTAAATATACCAGTGTCTTAACCCGGAGACCCCCCACCCCCCGGCACCCCGACTCGGCCCGACTCGGGCCAACTCCGCCGGCCGGACTCGGCCGGACGGTCGAGTCACCAACATGAAAAATCTGTCTTTTTGTTTTCCAAACCCCCTGCATACTTTAATTTAATGGATCGGTTCCCGAGAGTTTAATATGCCCCATTTACTACAATTTTTAATACATTTTCATATATTTTTTACATTTTTTTAATCAAAAACCCTTCACCTACCCTACCCCTAACCTAACCTATAAATACACCCCCTACCTTCTACCCTCTCATCACAAAACCCTAAACTCACTCTCTCAAAATCTTCTCAAGATTTTTGTACTTTGAAAACAAGTTTGCAGCGAAGCTCCGATGAAATTCATGCGGAAATTCCGGCGACGTTTTTAGGAACAACCGGCGACGAAGCAACGCCTCGGCAACTCTCTAGTCCCCCTTCACTCCTTTGCTTAATCAAAACCCGTAAGTCCCATTCTATCATTCTTTCTTATTCTCTAAAATACGAAATTACAAAACCCGACGGAATCGGAACAAATCCGATTTCCGATTCGGTTTTCTATAAAATTTCACTTCTCACCAATTCAATCATGCTTAAACATTTTTATGTTAACTATTAAACATTTAATAATCAATTTGAATAAGTTTCATCACATGAAATGATAGCCTTTCCAATTTATCGTATTTTTCACTTAAATACCACAATGTTTCGATTTCACATTTAACCCCTTAACTTTGCTATATATTTAAAGTAGAGCACGAGGTAATGACCTACCTCCACACACACGCATATACAAGCTAAAACGATATCATCAAAAAACTTAGAATACGATAAAACAATACTTTCATTTAAGTACCATATTCTTAATAAAATCAATTCTAAAAGTTTAGTTTTGATACACTTTTAAATAAATACCCCTTATTAGGAAAACACGATAAGTTGTGGACATCGATCGTTTATCTAAACCTGACTTTGTGGTGTCTAGGCTAGGCAAGTGAGCAAAGGTAACTTTAAAAGTCCCGTCTCACGATTCGTGAGCGAATCCCTCTTTTCCTCATTTGTACTTACCTGGCCACAATTGGCGGTGAAGAGGCGATTTGAGATTTCTAACGACTTGTCGTTTAGACCATTTAGAAATAGACTAGTTGACTTAGGAAACCCTAGAATCTAAAATACGGAAAATTTACACTTTTGCAAATAAATACCTTTTACTTTATAAAACCGTTTTCTAAAAGATTAGTATTTTATAATCTTTGCAAAGCGCCGCTACAACCCATTATTTTGGAGAACCCGTTCGGGATGGTGCGGTTTATCGCGCACCTTCGGGTTTAGTAGTGCGAGATTCAGACTTCCGCAAGGAGCATTCGGACTCGAAAAGTTTAAAATACGACATCTTAAGAAAATGAGATTTTTTGGAATATAAAATATTTATTAAAATTATTTTTGTATAAATATATGTATATTTATCATTTAAATAGTTATTTTATTATAATATAAATTTTCCACCTTTTTTCTAAAAATCACAAGAATAAATTTTACACTAAAATACCATGAACTTCAAATAAATCAATATTACAGATAAATACCCTTATTTTTAAAACTAGGATATTTTCACTAGAAATGTCACAACATAAAATCCACCCTCATTACAACTCTAAAGACAAACAATAAATACTTGAGGTATATTTTGAAAAATATATAAAAGTATTTTTACATAAAACCCTCTCAGTTTTATAAACTACCCTAAGGACCCTAGCAATTATAGGACTTCGATTTACATATCTAATTGTCTGACTCGGGTTTGAGTTTGATTATGATCTGACTTGAATACGATTCAAGTACAATCTACAGTCTACAATATTCCAATTCAATATGAACACATGAATCCTTGAATCCAGTTATCAATCTATACAATTTGACTGAACCGAACCATAGATATACATTCCACTTACATGGTTCTCCAGTTATTCCATTTACATGATTATGCAGTTACATCCGTTTACTGATATCATGGTTTTGGTCAGTCATCCAATTACACAATTCAATTTACCAGACAATACAATGCAATACAGTACTAACAATAACATAACTACACGGGGCATTGGGGTAGTTCATTCGTGAATCCAACATAATCTCAAGAGTCCCCCTATATCATGAATCCATGTCTACTAACACAAGCAAGCAATCATGAGGGCCCGTGTTTCCATGCTCCTGGACTGTGGCTTGTTGAGTTTGGAATACTTCGGCGACGGTCGAAGTCCCGCTACTAATATATCATTTGGGCCCGTGGTTCCCTATCCCTGGATTGTGGCCTGTTGGGTTTGAGAACACTCTTGAAATTAGTTGACATTCACCCTTGAACTTACGATAACAACAGCTTAACGCTAAAATAATATAATACAACTGTAAAAGCTACTCTCTCTCTCTATCTTACTCTCTGTCTATTCTCCTCTTACCTTTGTCTATTCTCCTCTTACCTTTGGGACTTACCGAGCGACCTGTTCGCTGACGACATTCTATTTCTTTCTTCTTTGAATGTCGTCAGGTGATTTGGACCCGGCAGAGATCGAGCCATCTCAAGAAGACTTGGAGTAGTTTGCCGAAGACCCTGCACTTTAGTTTCATTGTACACTTTTCCTTTCTGTACTTTTCATTTCCTGTTATGCCACTGTTTAGGTATCTTTTTATTTCAGTTGTATTTCCTTTTCATGCATTGTATAAAGAATGTTAATAAATAAAAGTTGCTATTTTTATTATCCTTGTCTCTTGTGTAATTATTTTATATTGCTTAGATACGCTTAGCGTATGTACTTCTGAGTATATACGTAGTGGACCTCGTCGCGTCCCCTTCGCCGTATACCGGGAAGCGGGGCGTGACACTATCCGTCGCGGATAGCCTGCTGCACGAAATAGAGAAGTCGGCAGGGGGTAGGGTCCTCCGGGGGACCTTCAGGGCTTAGATGGTGTCCATCGCCCAGGAGTCCGTGCAGGTAAGTGCTCGGTTGTTTGTGAGATTCGGTGCCTCCTTCGTCTTCCTGACCTCTTTCTTATTTTTTAGGTTCTCCAGCACGTCGCCCTTACCTTACGCATGGAGGCCGAGGTGATAACCCCAGCGATGAAGGCTGCGGACAAGCTTGCTTCGCTGGAAGAGAACTACAAGAGGGAGCTGGAGGCGGTGATAGCGAGGGTTGCCGCCCTGGAGGGCGAGGTGGAGGCCGGGAAACGGGAAGTTGCTCGGTATCGTGAGGCCGCCGTGGCTGCTGAGGTCAAGCTTGAGGACGCTCAGGCGCTCGCCGGCAACATGAAGAAGACGGTGAGGACCCTCCGAAAGGAGCTGGGTGCGGCGAAGTTGGCCGACCTCTCGGCGGCGAAGGCGGTGGAGGGCTACAAGAAGTCGAAGGACTTCTACAATGACCTAGCCGTGGCCACCACCCGCATCTGGCACGAGGCCCTCGACGCCGTTAAGGCCCGGATGCCCGAGTTCCTCGACGAAGAGCTTCGGGCGGAATACCTCCTCACGGACGCCGATGAGCAGGGGGAAGAGATTCCTGACGAGGAGGTGGCCGAGGACCTTGCTCGATTTGTGGTAGATATCGAGGATCCCGAGGTCGCGCCTGGCCCCGAGGCCTAATTCCCCCGTCTTCCTCCTCCTTTTACTTTGTAAGCCTCCGGACAGTCTGTAAGGCCGGGGAGCCCAAAATACCCTTTGTAAAGACTTCGCTTTTGGTAGTAAAACTTTTTTGTTTCAACAGTTTGCACTTTATCTTTTAAGAATGCTCGTAAAATATCTTTGCTTGCACTGTTGGGCTTTCATATCAGGTCAGCTATCTGTCTAACCATCGTTCGTCGAGTTGATCGATCACTTACCAAGTGTGCCAAGCGCTGCTGAGAAGGAGGCACCTCCATTGCCCCGAAATCAAAGGGGGATCACTCAGACTTGGATAGACCTGATGTCCCTTGTTAGGGCCTCGGATCCGCTGCATGTGATGGGCAGAGGGATGTCCGCCGTAGTTGTGCCGAGCATGAATGGGCTCAGAGGCCTCATTATGAGGGCTACAAGCCCTCAGTGTCTGTTGGGCAGGAGGACACCTGCTGGGTATGACTGAGCAGGGAAACTGCTCGGTTGCCTATTGGCGAGGGCTTTGATTTCTGGCGTTGCGAGCAGGCAACCACTAGCTGGGGTTTGCCGAGCGAGGGTCAGGCTCGACTGCCTCTGGGAGGACTTTTTGATCCCTGGTGTTGCGAGTAGGGAAGCTACCGGCCAGAGATAGCTGAGCAGGGTAGCTGCTGAGCTGCCTCTAAGTAGGACTTTGATACTTAGCGTTGGAGGGGCCATAGGAGGCCTGCTAAGGATAACCGGGCAGTGAAGCTGCGCGGTTGCCTCTTGGCGAGGGCTTTGATCCCTGGCGTTGCGAGTAGGGAAGCTACCGGCCGGGGATAGTCGAGCAGGGAAGTCGCTCGGCTGCCTCTAAGGAGGACTTTGATCCTTAGCGTTGGAGGGGCTCTAAGAAGCCTACTAAGGATGACCGGGCAGTGAAGCAGCGCGGTTGCCTCTCGGCGAGGGCCTTGATTCCTGGCATTGTGAGTAGGGAAGCTACCAGCCGGGGATAACCGAGCAGGGAAGCCGTTCGGCTGCCTCTACGGAGGACTTTGATCCTTAGCATTGGAGGGGCTGTAAGAAGCCTACTAAGGATGACCGGGCAGTGAAGCTGCGCGGTTGCCTCTTGGCGAGGGCTTTGATCTCTGGCGTCGTGGGTAGGCAACTACCAGCCTGGGATGACCGAGCGGGGTAGCCATTCGGATGCCTCTTGCGAGGGCTTTGATCCCTGGCGTGATGGGTAGGGAGCTACCAGCCGGAGATGACCGAGAAAGGGTCGGGCTCGGTTGCCTCTTGCGAGGGCTTTTGATCTTTCAGGACAAGGACTGAGCAGGGTTACTACCCAGTGCCTCTTGGCGAGGACTTTGATCCCTGTTGGTTGTGGTAGGAAGCTACCAGCCGGGGATAGCCGAACAAGGGTCGGGCTTGACCGCCTCAAAGGAGGACTTTGGTCCTTAGCGCGGGAGGGGCTGTGAGAAGCCTACCAAGGACCCTTGACCGAGCAGGGTTACTGCCCGGTGCCTCTTGGCGAGGGCTTTTGTCCTGAAGGATAGCCGAGCGAGGGTCGGGCTCGACTGCCTCTGGGAGGGCTTTTGATCTCTGTCGGTTGTGGTAGGAAGCTACCAGCCGGGGATAGCCAAGCAGGGTAGTTGCTGAGCTGCCTCTAAGGAGGACTTTGATCCCTAGCGTTGGAGGGGCCGTAGGAGGCCTGCTAAGGATAACCGGGCAGTGAAGCTGCGCGGTTACCTCTTGGCGAGGGCTTTGATCCCTGGCGTTGCGAGTAGGGAAGCTACCGGCCAGGGATAGCCGAGCATGGAAACCGCTCGACTGCCTTTATAGAGGACTTTGATCCTTAGCGTTGGAGGGGCCGTGGGAGACCTGCTAAGGATAACCGGGTAGTGAAGCTGCGCGGTTGCCTCTCGACGAGGGCCTTGATCCCTGGCGTTATGAGTAGGGAAGCTATCGGCCAGGGATAGCCGAGCAGGGAAGCCGCTCTGCTGCCTCTACGGAGGACTTTGATCCTTAGCGTTGGAGGGACTGTAGGAGGCCTGCTAAGGATAACCAGGAAGTGAAGCTGCGCGGTTGCTTCTCAGCAAGGGCTTTGATCCCCGGCATTGCGTGTAGGGAAGCTACCGGCCAGGGATGGCCGAGCATGGTAGATGCTTGGTCGATTCTTCATGAGGTTTCGCCTGACCATCCCGTGGCAGGTATGGGGAACAGGAACGGTCGCGGCGAACGTGCGCGTAGCATGCACATTGAATGTGCGGGGAGGTGAAGTGCCAGAGTCGCGTCGTTTCGATTCTGCCAGAGAAGGCTCAATGATCGCCGCGTGGTAGCGACTTTGTGGGCGAAAACGGGTGACTGTTGGGTTCCGTTGGGGCGCAGTGGGCTATATAAGGCCGAGGGAGCACTGGTCCTTCCGTTCTTCGTAAACAGATCGTTAAGAATGGAAGACTTCCCCTTTACCATACCCGATATCATCCACTTCGAAGACGTAGACCTCTATGACCAGAACTGCACCGAGGACACGGTGCAATTGGTCTATGGGAGCATCGAAGACTACTTTGGCCGGCTGCTCCCCCGACGCTCCCCCTGCTACAGCTGCTAATTTACTCCATCTGGAGGACGTCGTCGGGGCTTTACAATCCCTTGTCCGAGTAGCTCTACGACGAGGCCGTGGGCAAGCTGCGGTCTCTGAGGCGCTTTGGCCTGATCTATGCGAGTTGGCTGGCTCGCTTGATGGCGCTCGTCCGTGAGTGCTACGAACTGAGGCTCGAGGTCAACGCGTGCGGGGGGAATCGAGGGCTGAGGTTGGATCTCGCGAGGCCTCGGCTGGCGGAGATCTTTACTGAGTACCATGAGTAGTGCACTCTGCACCCCCTTCCCCCGCTGCTGTAATTTTCTTTTTCTTTTTGTATGTATGGATGAGGAGCCCATAATACCTTTTTGAATAAATGAGACATTTCCTTCTTTTTCGCAATGTTCCATTGATCTTTATTAAATTAACAACAGGCCCTAGGAAGAGTTTACATTACCCTAAAAAAAGAGTACATGCTAATAGATGACCTTATTAACATGGCCCGAGCTCCCTGAAGGCTTGTTGGTCTCCGTGCTCGGCACGGGGTACGGGGCTCCCTGGGCTCCGGACTGGTCATTTGCCGAAACGAGCATGATCTGGCAAATGGTCAGCACAGCGGGAGGAGGACGCTGCTCCTTCTCGCGGTCGCCCTGCCGCTTATCCTTCAAGTAGGCGGTGAGGTGCCCCGATCGGATGAGCTCCTCGATGTAGTCCCGGAGCTGCTTACAATCCTCCGTGGCGTAGCCCAGCGTCCGGTGGAAGGTGCAGTAGGGGCCTCGGGTTCGCTTCGAGGCCTGACGCGGGATTGGAGGGAACTTGAAGAACCCCTCGCCCTGGGCCTCCTCTAGTAACACTGTGAGGGAGACGTTGAGCGGGGTGTACTCCTGGAACTTCGCGTGATAGGGCTGCTGACGCTATGGCTTCTCTTCCCGAGCTCTCTTCTTCCGGTCGGATCGTTCTACTCGAGGGAAGTTCGCGTTCACCTCGGACTCGAGCTGGATCTCGCGCTTGGTCCACGCCTTGACCTCGGCCATGGTCTTAGGCTACGCCAACGCAAAGGAGTGCAACCACTCCTTGTGCCTAAGACCAGATCTGAACGCCGTGATGACGGTCTCGTCCCGGTGCTCGGGGACCTCGAAGAGGGCGTTGTAGAAGCGGGTGACGTAAGCTTTGAACGTCTTCTTGTCCACGCTTTTAATTGTGAAGAGGTTGTCGACCGTGCGCTTCTGCCGACGGTTCCCGACGAAGTGACCGAGGAACTGAGTAGCCAGCTCGTCAAAGGTCGAGATTGAGCGAGGCTCGAGTCCTCGGAACCAGTACCGACCAGAGCGGATGAGGGTGGTTGGGAAGGCCCTGCACTGGGCGGTGTCGGAATGGTCCTGGAAGCTCATCCTCCCGGTGAGAGCATCCAAATGGTCTTTCGGGTTGGTTTTCCCGTCGAACAGAGAGACATTCAGGGGCTTGTTGCGTGAGGAGATGTGGACAGCAAGTAGTCCCTCGGTAAACGGCTTGGTCAGTGAGTCGGCGGCGTACTTAGCCCCGTTGCTCGAGAGGTGACCTTCTCGGCGCATGCCCTCGATCTTCTTTTCTAGGGTGTCGAGTCGGCCGTGGTACCCCAAGGATTCGGCGCCTTATGATCCTTGGCCTCTGCTGTGGGAGATCTGCGTCTGGGCGCGGCCCCGGTTCCTCTCGATGAGGTTCCTCAGATCCCCGGGCGAGGTGGCCCTCGAGCCGGCGTGGCGAGCCCCTTCTATGCGACCTCGTCGAGGGAGGGGGTGTCGATCATGCCTGGGGACAGGCGAGGTGACCGACATCTCCTCAGCGGGGTAAGGGTCGTGAGGAGGCTCGAGGCGAGGCGCTCTGGCGGCTGATCTTGGTGTGGAGCTGTGGGGCACCCAGGGGGCCTCAGGGAGTATCGTCCCGTGAGATCTGTGGCCATGGGTTGTATCCTGCCAGTGGTCGGTCGTGTCGACGAGGACAGAGTCTTCTGGAGGCGGAAGAGCGGCGATCTGGGGCCCTGGCCCGGCCGTTTGGACACGAACGAGCGCCTCCATGAGGGACTGTAGCCGATCTATTCGGCCGGTGAGGGCGTTGATGACGGTCGCCGGAGGAGGTTCATCCGCGCCTCCGGTGAGGGGGAGGCGGCGGCTGGTACCTGGATCTTCAGGGTGATCGCTTGCCATGTGGATGGAGATCGGAATGCCAACTTTGTTTTTTTGTAGAGTTACGTTCCTACAGACGGCGCCAGCTGATGGAGGTCCTTTTCGGGTCTCCGTCAGATATTGTCTTCCGTCGATCTCCCGGTGGATCTTGGAGGTGATCTCCTGTTGCATGCGGGTCTCAATGGGTTTTGAGGAGATTGGTGGTTTTGAGTAGTTTGCGTCGAGTACTTGCAAGGAAGTCCCGGGGTGGTTTGGTACCACCGAGGACCCTCCGACGATCAAATTAGCACCAGGTCCAAGCAGAGTAACGGCTAAGTGGGGTGAAAAAAACTTACTTGACCCCTCTGTGATGGGGGTTTATATAGTGGCGGCAGCACGCAGCAGCAGGCGTGAGAATATCGCCGGCAGTTACACTCCCGACGTCACGCCCGCGTAATGAGTGGATCGCCCGTTAATGGGGATCGTGATGGCGTGGAACGTGGGATGTTGCCGACGGAGAATTTGCGCATAGCGAGATTTGCGGAGCGGCGATTACGCCTGTGAGTGGTGGAGTTGGTCGGTCGGAGGGACCGAGGAAGATGGCCTCGGCGGGAGAGCTCGCGAACGAGCGGGAAGGCCGAGGAGTCTTGGTCCTGTGGTAGCTCGGGGCGAGCAGAGAGGCTGAGGAGGCCAATTTGCAGGGGGTCCTGAGGAGAGCCTGTTTGTGCTTGTAGGTCGGGTACAGAGGTGGTCTGGTCGGCCCCTGTGAGCCTTTTCTTCTGAGTTCTGGGACACGTCATCTGCCACGTGTCCTGATCTGGGATATCGCCAATATAGAGTATAATCATTAAGTCATTTTAGTGAAAACCGTGGTGGTTCTAATTTACCCTTTTTCAGTTAGTTAGGAATATATTTTATTTAAATTTCTTTAATTCGGCACTTGACACCCTGATAACTGCTATATTTCAAATAAGAGAAATTATTTTTTGTCGTATTTCCTTCTTGGTATTTTGTATGAGCATTTTGTTTGATATGCCTTTCATAAACATATTTTTGAAGAGAAAACGGGCCTGCAAGGACCCTGTAGACCCAACCTGCAGCGACCTTTCATATAGACCAGTGGGGTCCATAAGCTTAACTACAAAATAGCCAGTGGGTCTCACCGGCCCATATAAGAGGCCACTGCAGTTTGAACCCGCAGAGTTCCTGGATGTCACTTTTCCTCAATTTTTAATTAGTATATTTTTATATCTCCTATCCGTATTGTATAATTTTATGGGGTATGTTTGCAATTTGTCCTAGGTATTCATCTATCTGAATGCTATATGGACAGCTCTTTTTGGTTCAAATACCATGCTCTTTTGTTAATTACTTATATCAATATATTTTTTCATGACTTCATCGAACATGGTCGTTCTTAAGCTGGGTGTTAACACAGAGCCATCAAGCATGCTAGCCGGATACGTTTTTTTAATACATTCTGCGTTAAGTACATCCGTATTAACATATAAAACAAGAGATACACGCCTCCAAATAAACTTAGAGGGAACTATATATAAGAAAAAATCATTTTATAAAAATAAAATTGCAATCCCCACAAATTGCCTCAGTGCAGTCAAACCTAATTATAAATCAGAAACAAGAAAGAAAAAAACTGAGAAAATCAGATGGTCAGGAGAAGAATCAGCAGGTTAACACTTGGCTGACTTGCAGTTTGCGAGCAGCTTGGAAAAAGGAAGTGGAAAAATGCACTAACCAAATTCATCAAGGCTCTACATTAAAAATTACCCATGCATATAAAACTTAGATATTAAAATGACACTTTAATGAGGCAAATTATATTCTCACCCCAAAATATCAATAGAGATAGCATTTTCGTGCTATTCAACTGAAATCGAGGGTGGTTGTAGGGAAAAGGGAGGGAGGCGCCACGTGTCAATGGTAATGGTCTCTGGAAGTGTCTGTGGGCCCCATTAAGGCTGACGTGGCCCTTCCCCTCTTCTTATTCCTCTCTGTTCAAATCCCGTTGGCTCCCTTTCCTTTTTGTGTCCATCATCATCATCATCTTCTCTCTCAAAAAATGGGCATTTTTCAGGCATAGATTTATTTCCCCCCCCCCCTCCTCCCCCCCTCATTAATATCTTTGTACTTTTTCTATTTTAAAAACATTGGTTAATTTAGTTAATGTTGTCAGTTACAAAATACACAACTTGTTATTTTGAACATTTAATTTGGTTGCATTATGTTTTATTGAAGGATATCAATAGATAAATGTAAATGCCGGGCGTTTCCTTTTTCCTGTTCAAAGATCAGCTCTTTATCTATGTATTTTCACTTCGAGAATTATTAATTTGCAGTTGGAAGAGATGGCTGAAAGGGGTTTAATTATTACTAGATTTGAGATGTTTTAGTTAATCAGATTTCTTTAGGGTTTTTTTGATGCTGTTCCTTGTTATTAATTAGTGCATGTTTTTATTTTATTTTATGTTGGTTTAGTTTATTTTTGGCTAAATTGCGGGAAATACACCGAACGTTTTGCCTCAACAGGGATAGGAATTATTGATAAGTTTCTTAAACATGTGTTTTGCACCCCAATTTTAATTTATTCCTAGAATGACTTTTATTTAAATATTTAATTAAAATATATAAATGAAATAAGAAAGATAAAAAAGGAATATAATTAAATATTTAAATGAAGTACATTTAGGGAATAAATCAAAGCCGAGGTTGGAAAAGTGCAGGTTTTAAAAAGTTTAGAGCATTTCCTGCTATTGGCACAAAAATAAGGGTTAATTCCTGCAATTTAGCCTTTATACTGTGATGTTCCTAAAACAAATTATTGGACGAAAATGTAAATGGTCCTTTTTCCATTTATTGGGAAAATGAAAAGGGTGGCTCATGATTAATCCTCTAAGTAAGATACAATCCAATTTTAATTATGTCTTTTTTCCAAATTGGTATACTTATGAGGTGAGCTAATCGTACCGCTCAATTTTTCATTAAAATAAAAACCACAATCTGATTGACTAAAAAATGACGAGAATAAAAAGATATTGTACAGTATTAAATTAACCAGCTAGTAGTAAATACCGAGGTAAAATTAGACTTGACCGAATATATATTGATTTCAATGGACTAATCTTATCATTATGATTCAGTTAATAATTTTGTTTGAAGTGTCGTGTCATAAATGTTAAAGAGTATGAAATTATGAAATGCGTCATTCTAGCATTTCTTTAATTTGTTAATTTGTTGACATGATTAATTAAACCGAGGAACTACAATAATTAATCATCAATTGCTTTGGTTGTTATCAGGAGCATAGCAAAAGCACAGATCCAAATTCCATTTCCATCATCGATAATTCGATTTTTTATAGATGTCCAAACATCATCAGCAAATGGATTTCATTCGAAGAAACACGGTTCACCTGGAGATGAATATGCCACCAATTAAGGTTCACTATTGCGAAATATTATATCTAGTAGAAAACTTGAAAGTACAACTTCGAGGCTTCAAAGCTAATTTTGTCGTCGTCCTCAATTCTCTTTAGGATAGGAAACCGTATACCATTACCAAGCAGAGTGATGGAGGTCCTTTTCGGGTCTCCGTCAAATGTTGTCTTCCGTCGATCTTCTGGTGGATTTTGGAGGTGATCTCCTGTTGCGTGTGGGTCTCAATGGGTTTGAAGAGATTGGTGATTTGAGGGGTTGAACGCCGAGTACCTGCAAAAAAGTCCCGGGATGGTTTGGTACCACCGAGGACCCTACGACGATCAAGTTAGTATTAGATCCGAGCAGAGTAACGGCTAAGTGGAATAAAAAATGACTTCCTTGACCCCTCTGTGATGGGGGTTTATATAGTGGCGGCAGCACGCAGTAACATGCGCGAGAATCTCGCCGGCAGTTACGCTCCCGACGTCATGCCCGCTAATAAGCGGATCGCCCATTAATGGGGATCGTGATGGCGTGGAACGTGAGATGTTGCCGGCGGAGAACCCGCGCATGGCGAGATTTGCGGAGCGGCGGTTACGCCTGTGAGTGGTGGAGTTGGTCGGTCGGAGGGACCGAGGAAGATGGCCTCAACGGGATAGCTCGGGAACGAGCGGGAGGGCCGAGACATCTTGGTCCTGTGGTAGCTCGGAGACGAGCCGGAAGGGCCGAGGAGGCTTTGGCCCGTCCTGCTCGAAGTAGAGCAAAGGGACACTTGGCTTGGCTGCTGAGGTGCTCGGGGGTAAGGAGTGGGGTACAACTTTGGAGACAGGGTTGGAGGGAAGCCCCCACTGTAGCACACTGGCTCCCCCTCCGTGGCCCTCAGGGGCCTAATCGATTTACTCGTGTAACACGTCATTCGCTATGTGTCGCAATCTAGGGAATTACCGTTCTTGAGCATCATCATTAGCCCCCCACTCTCGTTCCGATCTATTTCGTGGGTCGGATCGAGAGTGGACTGCATGGTTCTCTCTGTGCGGCTTGGCGCTGGTAATTCCTCGTGGTGGATTGTCTGGGGAAGACACGGCGTTTTTGTTGTCGCGCGTCGAGTATGAGTTTATTCGGCGGGTCTTGGATCCGTGTCTTTGTAGGGTAGGAAGTTACCCGCTGGGGATGCGCGAATCGACGGCCTCGCGAAGAGGGCTTCAGATCCTCAGCGTCTGATGGGCAGGAGGACGCCCGCTAGGGATGCGCCGAACAGGAAGGAATTCGGCGGCCTCACGATGAGGGCTTGAGATCTTCAGCGTCTGATAGGCAGAAGGATGCCCGCTAGGGATGCGCCGAGCAGGAGGGAACCCGGCGGCCTCACGATGAGGGCTTGAGATCCTCAGCGTCTGATGGGCAGGAGGATGCCCGCTGGGGATGCGCCGAGCAGGAAGGAACTCGGCGGCCTCGCGGTGAGGGCTTGAGATCTTCAGCGTCTGATGGGTAGGAGGATGCCCGCTGGGATGCGCCGAGCAGGAAGGAACTCGGCGGCCTCGCGATGAGGGCTTGAGATCCTCAGCGTCTGACGGGCGGGAGGATGCCCGCTGGGGATGCGCCGAGCAGGAAGGAACTCGGCGGCCTCGCAATAAGGGCTTCAGACCAACAGTGTCTGATGGGCAGGAGGATGCCTGCCGAGGATGCGCCGAGCAGGAAGGAACTCGGCGGCCTCGCGATGAAGGCTTGAGATCCTCAGCATCTGATGGGTAGGAGAATGCCCGCTGAAGATGCGCCGAGCAGGAAAGTGTAGGGTTACTAGGCACTCTCACAAGGTTCTACAAGGCATCAACCATGCCCGATTTAAATTTTAGACGTGCCGAACAACCTTAACCAAGATCTTAGACTAGAGATTAGGTGAAACAAATAGCAAGTAAACAACTTTACTTCTAAGATTTTGGGATTACAACCTTTATAGTCCGTCCCTTCACTTCCTAAGCTCCGTGTTGAGCTCCTTTCACTGCGATCATCGAGTATCCGGACTCTAGAGAAGCTCCACAAAAGAAAGATGCAAGCTTACTTCCGATCTTCAACAACTAAGATGATCTACCTTAAAGAAACTCAAACCCAAGCTTTTGCCTTGCTAATTAAGTATTAGCAAAGCAAATACCCTAATCTAAACGGCTAGAATAGATGGGGATGATGAAGTAGGAATTTAGCTCTCATTTGTTTTTAATTTCTCACTCATTTTCATCACTAATGAAAAAGCTAGAAAGCTTTTTACCAAGGAAGAAGAAGAAGAATATTATCAAATCCTTTTGTGATGAATAATGAAATCCAAGTGAGGTTAGAAATGCAACCATGAGTTAAGTATGAAGACTTAACCCATATAGAGAATCAACCATGGTTAAAGGGTTGGGTTGGGTTAAACAAATATCTACAAAAATATCAACACATAATATCTTTGCAAGAAACAAAAAAGTCTTCTAGAAGCTTCTAGAAAAGATTAACCAAAATCAAACCCTAACCATGTTTAATCTCCACTAATCATGTTGCATTTATAACCATAACATGTTACAATATTATATATCACATATACAATATTTATTGTAACAAAATAAAATAATACAATTAACATATATCACATATATATCAATATATTACCCGAGTGAGAAAAAGAATCTTTAAGTGGGCTTATATTAGTTAATGTAATTTAATATATCAAATATATAATTATATATTAAATTATCAAATCAACACTTGATCCGATAATCCGGCTATTTCATAAATAACCGACTAATATAATCTGTATCAGTTCATCGAATCAACACTTGATCCGATGACCCGGCTATATCACATATACCCGGCCGATATCACATATCGCGAGAATCTAATACGGTATCACATACACGTATTGTTCTCGGTCCCGCACATATCACATATGTGCTCCTACTCCGTTTTGCCTGAGCCAAGAAACCTTTGTGTAGGACTCTAAAGAATCGTCAATACGCCGGCAGTAGGTGATGATCATATCAAACACCCACAAGCTGCAAGCGGTCAGCTAAATGTAACAGTCACCCAGGTATTGAGCGATCAGAAGATCAACAAGCAAGCCTGTACATTCTCCTGCGAATCCAATCAGTAACACTCCCGTACAGTCCAGTCTTTTCGCCTGATATGTCGCATATCTCGCCTAGGGGTGGTAAAAGTCAGACCCTAGTAGCTTGATAAGTCGTGTCGATATGAGGTCTATAACAGTTCGAGAAACTACTGATAACACTTACCAGTAAATCTCAGCAACCATGGCCAGAGATTTCCAGTTATAGCGAATCGAACACAGCGCAACATCAACTCCCTATACCGGGAGAGACGAAACACCTCATATCGCTCATTGCCTCCATGTGATTCGGGACTGTACCCAAAAGCCACCTTTTTGCACGCCCTGTTGGACGTGGTATGATGGAAATCAAAGCACAGTGGGAATCACACAAGACTCTATGACGATCTCGGGTCTACAGACTAACCTGTACCAGTGTCACCAGAGAACTGCCATCTAACGTGAGGTACACCATCTGGGAGTTCTCGGCGGGTCCGTCCTGTGTACCCAGTCTCTACTGAGCGCCCGTATACCTTCTCTGATGTCAAACACCAATGGATATGGGATCATCCATCGCCCATCATATGTGTCAAGAAGCGCATACGCTAGTCTACTCTGGAGTATCGATGCCCTGTCTCGGTACTCCCACGACTAGGAACATTTGAAGGATGTACTTGGCGACTACACTGTCCCCACTAGTATGATCCACATCATAGTCCTGGTAGTCAAGTACTCATCCTAAGGGCTTTATCAACATATAACATAGAGACAATCAGAGTACATGTTAAGATAAAGAGCAACCAGATGTTTCCCCCAATCAGAGCAAGACTCTGTTTGAATTTCAAAAATTCAAATTTTGAAGCAACGCTTCAGATTCCGTGCGCTGCGCGCAACGCACCACGTATTAGAAGCTGATACGTCAGCGCAGCGCCCAAGGCAGTGCGCCCAATTCAGTGCGCCCAATCAGAACAAAGCTCTATTTAAAACAAAATTAAAGGAAGCAACGCTTCAATTGCGCAAGCGCAGTTGCGCTGCGCCGTGCGCTGCGCGACACGTGTCAGCGCAGTTGCGCTGCGCTCTGCGCTGCTTGACACGTGTCATACACTGGGGCGTTTGCACCAAACAGAATTAAATTCTAGCAAGATTTTTCTGTTCTTGTTAAAACAAGAAGATTGCCTTCTGTAAAACAGAAGCCCTTGGATCAAAGATCCAACGGTGGGGAAAATTCCCCAAATCACTCAGAAAAAGATCTCTTTAACAAATTTATGGGCACTATATAAAGGACCCTAGACCTCAATTCAAAATTATCAATATCATCATTGAGAACTCTGAAGAATTGGAGAGAATTCTTCAAGAACAAAAAAGGTAAAAACCTTTAGAAAAAAGAGAAAATTCTCTTATGAACAGATCATTGATCTGAGAACAAGATCAATGATCTTCAATAAAAAGAAAAATAAATAATAATAAGTGCTTTGCACTTTTTTATGAACCACTGGTTCCCTGAAATAAGAAAAACAAGAGAAACTTGTTTTCTTTGATCTAAATCAAGAAAACAAACAGTGCTTTGCACTTTTTTATGAACCATTGGTTCTGGAATCTAAAAGATTCTCAAGTTAATAGTGCCTTGCACTTGCAAAACTGCACTGTTGCGCTCTTGGGTTGGCACAAGCCACTAGAGAGCGCCACGTGTCAGCATCTGAACCACTTGCGCTATGCGCTTTTGAAATAGAGTCTTGCTCTCTGAAATTGGCGCAACTCACTAGAGCGCGCCACGTGTCAGCAGCGCAAGCGCAGCGCACTGCGCTTGCGTGACACGTGTCATCACCACAAGCGCTTATGCTCATTGATTGGCACAAAGCGCATGACAAATGCAATGCATTGTATACTAAAGGGCCAGGCCCAAATCAAAAAGGCCTAGTAGGCCAAAATAAATTGCAATGCAATAAAAGGGCAGAGCCCAAGTAAAATTGATGCTCTGCATCTTTTATGAAAGGGCAGAGCCCAAAGAAAAATAAAAATGCAATGAAAGGGCAGAGCCCAAACAAAATTGATGCTCTGCATCATTTATAAATGGGCAGAGCCCAAACAAAATAAAATGAATGCAATGGATTACTTAAACATGGGCAAAGCCCTAGCACAGGCCTAATAGGCCAAAAACAAATAAAAGCGTTGAACATTTTTCAACTGGACTTAGCCCAATCATGGCCGTAAGTCCTCAAATTAAATTGACTGAGCACAGCTGCTCTCTTAAATCAATTTACGTCCGGTTCGAGGGTACATCTCCGAACTCCTTTAACTCCTATCGTTGTAATTCTTCAACGACGTTAGAGAGGTGACGGGTCCTGACAACCACACATCAATACGGACTGTGGGGTCCTTAAACTCATGGACTTAAGCGTCCTTAAACCAAAACACGGGTTGTGGGATCCTTAAATCCGCGGACTTAAGCGTCCATAAACTAAAACACGGACTGTGGGGTCCTTAAACCCACGGACTTAAGCGTCCTTAAACTAAAACACGGACTGTGGGGTCCTTAAACCCGCGGACTTAAGCGACCTTAAACTAAAAATGGACCGCAATGTCCTTAAACTACCAATGGACCGCAATGTCCCTAAACTACCTATGGACCACTACGTCCCTAAACTGGAACAATAGAGCCCCCAAACGCTCTTTTGTTGGATCTAAACGATCCCGTTTAAGTTGATCTTAGCCTCAAATATGGCTAACGTATCCTTAAACATTCAAACAGACTTTAGTCCCAAATTGGACTATAAGACCCCCAATCAACTTTGGTTCAAGGGTACATCTCCGAACTCCTCTGACACATGTCGTTGTAATCCTTCAACGTCGTCAGAGAGGTGACGGGTCCCGACGGCCATATATTAAATGGACCACCCTGGCCCTAAACTGGAAATGGATCTAGACAATCCCGTTAAGTAGATCTTAGTCTGGAAATTAGACTAACGTATCCTTAACAAACGTTTAAGTTGATCTTAGCCTCAAATATGGCTAACGTATCCTTAAACCGAAACCCAAAACCCAAATCTAAGAAAGTACGGATTTAGACTAATCCACGTCCTACGGGCGACGAAATAAATAGTCTCCGTATACAATCCACGGGCAACCACAAATAAAACAAACACCCACGACACGAAGTGAAATTCTGAAAAGGAGAAAGTTGTTACCGCGATGCGGTAGCGTAATTAACTGCAGGGGATTGCGCCTGCAGGGAAGAGCGTCCCCACAATCAAAAACCCCTCATGCGAGGGGGAATCTGACGAAGTCTGCTACATCGGCCGCATCCGTCTAAACCTCCGATACACGGTGCCATAAATCAACTTGGCATCTTCGGAGAGGTGGACGGATAAAACCAAATAGCATCTGCCCCGAATCTCAGGCAAGACGTCCTAATGTCGCGGCCGCCGTTCGGAGGGGAACACCAGATAGCATGCTATCATGTCGAGCAAGAAAGTCCTCCCTATATATGTCCAAGCATCCACTACAATTACATCGTATGTACAGTAATGGCCTCTAGGGCATAGATATAACTAACAGAAGGAACTCAGCGGCCTCACGATGAGGGCTTCAGACCATCAGCGTCTGATGGGCAGGAGGATGCCCGCTGGGGATGCGCCGAGCAGGAAGGAACTCGGCAGACTCGCGATGAGGGCTTGAGATTCTCAGCATCTGATGGGCAGGAGGATTCCCGCTGAGGATGCGCCGAGCAGGAAGGAACTCGGCGGCCTCACGATGAGGGCTTGAGATCCTCAGCATCTGATGGAAAGGAGGATGCCCGCTGGGGATGCGCCTGAGCAAGAAGGAACTCGGGGGCCTCACGATGAGGGCTTGAGATCCTCATTATCTAATGGGCAGGAGGATGCCCGCTGGGGATGCGCCTGAGCAAGAAGGAACTCGACGGCCTCACGATGAGGGCTTGAGATCCTCAGCGTCTGATGGGCAGGAGGATGCCCGCTGGGGATGCACCGAGCAGGAAGGAACTCGGCGGCCTCGCGGTGAGGGCTTGATCCCTGACGTTGTGGGGTAGGGAAGCTACCAGCCAGAGATAGTCGAGCAGGGTAGCTGCTCGGTGCCTCCTGGAGAGGGCTTTGATCCTTGACGCTGGGGGGCCGTGAGAGGCCTGTGAAGGATGGCCGAGCAACACTGGAAGGGCCGTTTGAGGCCTGTGGAGGATGGCCGAGCAGGGTAGTTGCTCGGTGCCTCTTGGCGAGGGCTTTGATCCTTAACGCTGGAGGGGCCGTGAGAGGCCTGCGAAGGATGGCCGAGGAGGGTAGCTGCTCGGCGCCTCTTGGCGAGGGCTTTGATCCTTGACGCTGGAGGGGCCGTGAGAGGCCTGTGAAGGGTGGCCAAGGAGGGTAGCTGCTCGGCGACTCTTGGTGAGGGCTTTGATCCTTGAAGCTGGAGGGGCCATGAGAGGCCTGCGAAGGATGGCCGAGTAGGGTAGCTGCTCGGTGCCTCTTGGCGAGGGCTTTGATCCTTGACGCTGGAGGGGCCATGAGAGGCCTGCGAAGGATGGCCGAGCATCACTGGAGGGGCCGTTTGAGGCCTGCGAAGGATGGCCGAGCAGGGTAGTTGCTCGGTGCCTCTTGGCGAGGGCTTTGATCCTTGACGCTGGAGGGGCGGTGAAAGGCCTGCGAAGGATGGCCGAGCAGGGTAACTGCTCGGCGCCTCCTGGTGAGGGCTTTGATCCTTAACGCTAGAGGGGCCGTGAGAGGCCTGTGAAGGATGGCCGAGCAGCACTGGAGGGGCCGTTTAAGACCTGCGAAGGATGGCTGAGCAGGGTAGCTACTCGGTGCCTCTTGGCGAGGGCTTTGATCCTTGAGGATAGCCAAGCGAGGGATCCTCGGGCTCGACTGCCTCTGGGAGGGCTTTCTGATCCCCGGCGTTGCGATAGGGAAGCTACCCGCCAGGGATAGCCGAGCGAGGGATCCTCGGGCTTGACTGCCTCTGGGAGGGCTTTCTGATCCCTGGCGTTGCGGTAGGGAAGCTACCCTCCAGGGATAGCCGAGCGAGGGATCCTCGGGCTCGACTGCCACTGGGAGGACTTTATGATCCCTGGCGTTGCGGTAGGGAAGCTACCTGCCAGGGATAGCTGAGCGAGGGATCCTCGAGCTCGACTGCCTCTGGGAGGGCTTTATGATCCTTTAGGACGGGGACCGAGAAGAGTTACTGCCCAGTGCCTCTTGGCGAGGACTTTGATCCCTGTCGGTTGTGGTAGGAAGCTACCATCCGGGGATAGCCGAGCAAGGACTCGACTGCCTCTGGGAGGACTTTGGTCCTTAGCGTGGGATGGGCTGTAAGAAGCCTACCAAGGACCCTTGGCCGGACAGGGTTACTGCCCGGTGCCTCTTGGCGAGGGCTTTTGTCCTGAAGGATAGCCGAGCGAGAGATCCTCGAGCTCGAATGCCTCTGGGGGGGCTTTCTGATCCCTGGCGTTGCGGTAGGGAAGCTACCCGCCATGGATAGCCGAGCGAGGGATCCATGGGCTCGAATGCCTCTGGGATGGCTTTCTGATCCCTGGCGTTGTGGTAGGGAATCTACCTGCCAGGGATAGCCGAGCGAGGGATCCTCGGGCTCGACTGCCTCTGGGAGGACTTTCTGATCCCTGGCGTTGCGATAGGGAAGCTATCCTCCAGGGATAGCCGAGCGAGGGACCCTCGGGCTCGACTGCCTCTGGGAGGACTTTTTGATCCCTGGCGTTCCGGTAGGGAAGCTACCCGCCAGGGATAGCCGAGCGAGGGATCCTCGGACTCGACTGCCTCTGGAAGGACTTTTTGATCCCTGGCGTTGCGGTAGGGAAGCTACCCGCCGGGGATAGCCGAGCGAAGGTCGGGCTCGACTTCCTCTGGGAGGGCTTTCTGATCCTTGGGCTAGGTGGCCCTCGAGCCGCCATGGCGAGGCCCTTCTGTGTGACCCCGTCAGGGGATGGGGTGTCTGTCATGCCTGAGGACAGGCGAGGTGACCGACATCTCCTCAGGAGGGTGAGGGTTGCGAGGAGGCTCGAGGCGAGGCGCCTTGGCGGAGGATCTTGGTGTGGAGCTGTGGGGCGCCCAGCGGGCCTCAGAGAGTATCGGCCCGGGAGACTCGTGGCCATGGGACACAGCCTACCGGTGGTCAGCCGCGCAGATGAAGGCAGAGTCTCCTAGAGGCGGAGGAGCGGCGATCTGGAGCCCTAGCCCGGCCATTTAGACGCGGACGAGCGCCTCCGCGATGGACTGTAGTCGGTCTATTCGGCCGACGATGGCGTTGATGACGGTCGCCGGAGGTGGTTCATCCGCGCCTCCGGTGAGGGGGAGGCGGCGGCTGGTATCTGGATCTTCAGGGTGATCGCTTGCCATGTGGATGGAGATCGGAAGGCCAACTTTGTTTTTTGTGGAGTTTCTTTTCCCACAGACGGCGCCAACTAATGGAGGTCCTTTTCGGGTCTCCGTCAGATGTTGTCTTTCGTCGATCTCTTGGTGGATTTTAGAGGTGATCTCCTGTTGCGTGTGGGTCTCAATGAATTTGTGGAGATTGGTGATTTGAAGGGTTGAACGCCAAGTACCTGCAAAGAAGTCCCGGAGTGGTTTGGTACCACCGAGGACCCTCCGACGATCAAGTTAGTACTAGATCCGAGCAGAGTAACGGCTAAGTGGAATAAAAATGGCTTCCTTGACCCCTCTGTGATGGGGGTTTATATAGTGGCGGCAGCACCCAGTAGCAGGCGCGAGAATCTCGCCGGCAGTTACGCTCCCGACATCACGCCCGCGTAATAAGCGGATCGCCCATTAATGGGGATCGTGATAGCGTGGAACGTGGGATGTTTCCAGCGGAGAATCCGCGCATGGCGAAATTTGCGGAGCGGTGGTTAAGCCTGTGAGTGGTGGAGTTGGTCGGTCGGAGGACCGAGAAAAATGGCCTCGACGGGGTAGCTTGGGAACGAGCGGGAGGGCCGAGGCATCTTGGTCCTGTGGTAGCTCGGAGATGAGCCGGAAGGGCCGAGGAGACTTGGGCCCGTCCTACTCAGAGTAGAGCAAAGGGACACTTGGCTTGGCTGCTGAGGTGCTCGGGGGGCAAGGAGTGGGGTACAACTTTAGAGACAGGGTTGGAGGGAAGCCCCTACTGTAGCATACTGGCTCCCCCTCCGTGGCCCTCAGGGGCCTAATCGGTTTACACGTGTGACACGTCATTCGCCATGTGTCGCGATCTAGGGAATTACTGTTCTTAAGCATCATAATAGAGGGAGAGGTGGACCGAAGAAGAACATAAGTAGTTTTTGGAAGCTCTACAACTTCATGGTCGAGCATGGCGACGCATAGAAGGCAATTTGATTTTTTTTTATTTTATGGAATATTATTCTACATAGGATGTTATTATTGAGGTCAACGGAGTTTAGGTGCCTTAACAGAGATATTTCTCATATAGCAATCAAATAGACAACTATTTATTTATCTCGATCTCATGGGCAAAGAACTAAACATACCAAAGATCATGAGATTTTCATGCATTTTGTTCTTTCATTGGATGGTTGCAAAATTACCGGTTTTTGATAAAATATTTCATACATTTGTTACAAAATTGACTAGTATTTGTTGATCTTGTTGGATAACATATACTGATCTTGGTTTTGATATTTGACAAAACACTATTTAACTATTTTACATACTGACGATGCTTGTGGTTAAGTTTTATGTTTTCAGTGTGAGAGACATAACATGTATTGCAAATCGATGAAAAAGACAAGTATAGCGATATCAAAACGCAAAAGAACGTGATGATATGAACTTATAAGACGCACCGAGGAGGAAATAAAATAGAACAAGCTTGGCGATATCAAAGGAAGCAAACAGATATGGCGATAAGGAATTTTCAAGACAAGAAGCTAAAGATATAAAAAATGACATGATTTAAGAGATGAAGACTCAAGCGACTCAGAGAATGTGCTACAAACGAGTAAAACTTGTATTTTCTTTATTTATTGAGTCGTAGGTCATCTCGTATGAGACATGATTTTAAACTTTCAAAATCTCTCAAATATCAGATATGTCAGGTTTTGAACCGTCTCAAATACCCCTGAGCCGTCTCACACTGTCTTTGATCTCTTTCCTTTATTCTTGACTTGAGCCGGCTTACCATAGTCTTGAGCCATCTTATATCCATTCCTTGCATAATTATTTTTGTTATGTTGACATGAGCCGTCTTACCCCTTGAACCGTCTCGCTTAAGCCGTTGCTTTTTAATATTTCTGCATTGAGCCGACTCACCATATCTTGAGCTGTCTCATGTTCATTTCCTACACATTGATTTTTTTCACTGTTGGTATGAGACAGCTCATATAGTTTTGAGCCGGCTTAACTTATAACCGTTTGAAAATCCCTGATTTTGCTCAAACCAAATTCTTTCCAATTTTATGTGATTTTTCCTAGTTCTTTATATATGATCTTGGTCGAAATCTTTAGCACAACAATTCAGAATATTATTATCTCTCTTGCTCCCAATTGTCATGTTCATTTCCTGTACATTGATTTTTTTCACTGTTGGTATGAGACAACTTATACATTTTTGAGCCGGCTCAACTTCTAACCGTTTGAAAATCCCTGATTTTGTTCAGACCAAATTCTTTCCAGTTTTATGTGACTCTTTCCTAGTTCTTTATATATGATCTTGGTCGAAATTTTTAGCACAACAATTCATAATATTATTATCACTCTTGCTCCCAATTGTCATCATCACCGTTCAAGCTTTCGAAACCCTAGATCATCACCACGTTCATTTCTTTAGTAGGTTTTATGAAAAGCTTTTTAATTTATTTTGCAAAGGAGTTTTATAAATTGATTTTAATATCATTTTCTGATATATTTGATTGTCGCCAATTAAAAGGAGACATTTTCTTAATCTTTGTTATAGCCATTGCGGCCGCGGAAGCGGCTATTGGACTAGCTATTATTTCGTCGTTTTATCGTAACAGAAAATCAAGACCCTTTCATAAGGAAAGAGTTCTTCTGGCAGATCAAACATATCCTCGCCTTGACCAAACAAGGGGAAGAGTCATCGGGAGTCACCTCTCTCTCCTGAAAACTTAGTTAGTCTCTCTCTGCTTCGTTGCTTCACCTCACTGGTGTGTTCTTCGCCAATCAAGTATCTCAACAATCGGAACTTTCCATAACTTTGCACGATTCAATGGTATTCTCTTAATGAAATACTATACCAATCAAGAAGACAAGTACACCTTCGAATCTCTTTTTAGGAACAATAAGCTTTACCAGTTATCTGTCTATCGTAAGAAAAAGACAAGAAAACTTGCAAAATCTTAATCTCCTATTCCAAAACTCTTTATCATTTTATTTTGAGATCAAAAAGGGACTTCAACTTGATTTATCAAATACCCTAATTCTCTGGCTTAAAAATTATGTTGATATACATACGAGATTAGGAGTTTGTTTGTATTACTTTGGTTATTATCAAAGTGTGAGTTGTAAAGGTTTGATCTAAGTCTTGAAAAGATTATCCGGTGGAGGTGGTCCATCAAGTTGTAGAGGTTTGATATGAGCATGAAAAGATTACCCCGATGGAGGTGGTTCATCAGTTGTAAATCCGATGGAGGTTGTCCATCAAGTTGTAAAGGCTTTTTCATCTTAAGAAGAGTTGAATAGTGGAGGTTCTTAGGGAAAACGTAGGCGGAGACTAGATACCGCGGTATCGAACTTCGTTACCAATTGCCGGTGTTACTACCGAGTTTGCTTTCTTTGATCTCATTTATTCTATTGTTTGCGTAATTTGTTTTTATTTATGTTATCGATCCGCAACATTTATTATATTGAGTAATAAAGTTTTAATTATTAGCCATTATCCTATTCATCCCCTTTTTAGGACACTTTTCAATTGGTATCCGAGCGGTTAGCTCTTTTTTTTGGCTAAAAACCCTAGAGCTTAGATTCTATGGCTAACAATAATAACATTACTCAAAACAATTGATCACTAAAAGGTCAAGCCACCAATCGACCACCACTGTTTGATGGCACGAACTACAACTTCTGGAAAATTAAGATGCAATTTTTTTTAATGCATCGATTTTGATATTCTTGATGTTGTAGAGGATAAATTCGTTACACCGGCTAGACCTTATAAGTGATAATGATCGGAAAAATATGATTTTGAATATTAAAGCGGCGAATGCATTACACCACTCTCTTTCACCTGACGAGTTCAATCGGGTCTCCATTTGTATTATCCCACATGAGATTCGGAAGACTCTCTAAACTTCTCACGAAGGGACGAGCCAAGTGAAAAAAGTAAAATCAATCGCCTCATGAGTGAGTACAAACAGTTCAGGATGAGTACTGATGAAACGAAATGTAATGTATTCAAAATTTAATAAGATCATTACTGAGCTCATAAACCATGGTAAAAAATTTACAGAAAAGGAGAAGCGCTTGAAGATCTTGAGTATTCTCACTGAAGAATGGTAACATAAAGTTACCGCGATTGAAGAAGCAAATGATCTAGATGAACTAACTTTGAAAAACCTCGTTAGGAAACTTAAGACGCACGGGATGAAACTCAATAACTTTAAGTCAAAGCAAAAGAATGAAGAGACTTCAAAGAAAAGAAGTTTAGCACTAAAGGTGAAGAATATTCCACTAGAAGAATCGAAAAGCGAAAGAGATGAAAGCGAAAATGAAGATGATATGGCCACTCTCGCAAAACAATTCACGAAATTCATCAAATTCCGAAACTTAAAGAGAAAAGGAAACTTTTGAGGTAATAAATTTTCTAGTTCTAATACTAACCCTTCTTATTATAAATGCCACAAGCAGGGCCACATGAAGGTCGATTGCCCAACATTGAACAAAAGCAAGAACAGGTACAAGGATTATAAGGACAAGTATGAAAAGAAAAGAGTGTTCCAAGCAAAATAGGACGAATCAAACTTGGACACTTCGGATAATGAAGAAAAGATCGTTGCCAATATGTGTTTCATGGCACATAGAGACAACGACGAGATATGCAATGATGATCTTGATAGTTTAGATAATGAAGAGTTGATCGATTTATATATTGAATTGCAAGAGAATTTTCAAAAATTATTTTCTAAGTATAAAAGTTTGAAAAAGAAAACTTCTATCTTTGCAACTCTTGCACTGATGTTTTGAAAGATATCATTAATTGAAGTACTAAGCTTGAAACTATAACCGTTGAGGGTTACAATTTAGTATCTTCCCTTAAAAATTTTCAAAACTCAAATGCTAAATTGGAACATGAGCTTGTTAGTACCAAATCAAAGACCATGAAGCTCAAAAAGACTCCTGTTAAATTCACCCAAGCCAAGAACAAGTTGGATATCGTACTTGGTGAATTTAGCAAGAATCGCAAATCTTATGGTCTTGGGTTTGATCCTAACACTTCGGCTAGTACTTCAACTAATAGATTTCTTAGGGGTATTATCTATCGATATGACCATAAACATGCTTTGAAAACTCGTCACTATTTTCTTACTCTTAGCCATACATATTTCTCTATCAAGAAGAATTCAACATATAACATTCCTCAACTTCCAGAGGGCTCTTTTTTCCCGAAAATTGCTCGGGATGCAAAGCCCGGAATTGCTTTACCCCAGGTACTTCCGCTTCTGGACGGTTCATCAAAATAGCAGTCTGCTGCTGCTGTCCTTCTAGGAGGCTGCAGATTGCCTCAAGCAGTACCGTCTGCTCATTGATTGGAGCAGCGACGGTAGGCATAAACGGTAGAGGTGGTGGAGTGTTGTTGAAATTGGTGCTAGTGTTGTTTGGAGAATCCATAACCTTAAAATAAAAATTGACTCCGCTGGGCATATTCTGCTATAAGGTGATACCCTTCGGTTTAAGAAACGCAAATGCTACCTACCAAAGGGCCATGATAAAGATCTTTGATGACCACATACGCGAGATCGTCAAATGCTACATTGACGACCTTATGGTAAAGAGCAGGTCTCACGAGGAATATCGGGAATATCTAAAAAAAGTGTTCTGACGTTTTCAGAAGTATAATCTAAAGATGAATCCTCTAAAATGCACGTTTGGACTCTCCTCGGGAAAATTCCTAGGATTCATCGAACGGCACCGGGGTATCGAAATCGATCCTTCAAAGATCAAGACGATTATGGAAATACCCATGCCAAGAAATCTCAAACAATTGCGATCTCTTCAAGGAAAGATCGCATATATCCGGCGGTTCATAACCAACCTCTCCGGAAAATGCCGTCCCTACAGTCATCTGATGAAGAAGGGGACCCCGTTTGTCTGGGATCGAAAGTGCCAAAATGCACTAGACAAAATCAAGCAATACCTGCAAAATCCACCGGTATTGGCCGCTCCGGTTAAGGGAAAACCCTTTATCCTATATACAACAGCCCTTGAGGGTTCTCTAGGCACGCTATGGGCACAAGAGAACGATCAGAGAAAGGATAGAGCTTTGTACTATTTGAGTCAAGTTCTCCAAGAGGCAGAAAACAACTACCCCCCATTAAAAAGCATTGCCTGGAACTGATCTTCGTGATAACGAAGCTCAGACATTACGCCTTAGCACATAAGGTCCATCTCATATCAAAAGTAGATCCTCTCAAATATCTGATGTCAATGGCCATACTAATAGAAAGGTTTTCCAAATAGGCCCTCCTCCTGATGGAGTTCTTGATAAGGTATCGATCCTTTAAAGCAGTGAAAGGCCAGGCCATTGCCGACTTTCTCGCGGAGCATCCGATACTAGCCGACTCCCCCTTAAATTGTGAATTGCTGGATAAACATGCGTTCGACACAATCGAAGGAGAGAAAGAAGAAAATGATTCCCAATGGGAACTCTACTTCGATGGAGCATCTTCCATGAAGAGGCAAAAGCAAAACACCCCTATAATCAAAGCCGGGATGGGCCTTATCTTCGTGACTCCGCACGGAGGGATATTGCGTTACGCCCTTTTCTTAATGGAGACAAGGGATAACAACGAAGCTGAATATGAAGCTTTGATAGCAGGTCTCGAGATCGCTATCGATATGGCAATCAAAGACCTCCTCATATATGGAGACTCCCAACTGATCGTTATCCAAGTAAATGGAGATTATAAGACGTGTAAGCCAGAGCTGATAAAGTATGGCGAAAGAGTGCAACAACCGTTGAAATAAATCCCCTCCTACATCCTGGAGAGTATACCGCGTGTAGAAAACAGTAAGGCGGATGCATTGGCAAATTGGCTAAGGAACTGGCCAATGAAGACCTCGATGACGTAAGAATCATCGTGCAAAGCCGCCGGGTTCTCGCGCCAACAGATATATTTTCGGAAGACTTAATAGAGCCATTTGAAAGAAAAGAAACGACTGGACAAGTAGCCCTTCAAATAGTGGACGAAGAAAAGGTCAAGGATTGGAGGGAAGTCTTCATAGACTACTTCAAATCCCAACAAACGCCCGAAAATGCGTCGTTTAGATATCAGCTCACGAAACGAGCTTTGCCTTTCGCTTTCGTCAATAATACTCTATATAAGAGATCGTTCGACTGTCTATGGCTAAGATGCCTGGGGTCGGAGGAAGCAAAGAAAGTCGTTCAAGAAATTCACGACAGACTCTGCGGTTCTCACCAAGATGGGCCAAAGATGAATATGAAGATCAAAAGAATGGGTTACTATTGGACCACAATGATTCAGGGTTGTCTCGAATATGCGAAGAAGTGTCACTCGTGCCAAATCTACGGGGACTTCATCCACCAATATCCAAATCCGCTACACCCAACAGTGGCTATCTGGCCGTTCGAAATGTGAGAAACCGATATAATTGGCTCCATTGAACTGGCGTCGTCCAAAGGACATCGGATTATATCGGAAACAACCGACTACTTCTCTAAATGGGCAGAAGCAGTTCCACTAAGGGAGGTGAAGACGGAGAATATCCTCCATTTCTTCAGGACACATGTCATCTATCGGTTCGGCACTCCGCGCCGAATTATCTCGGATAATGGGCCAGATTATAGAAGTCATAAAATCAGCCGCTTCGCATAGCAATATAAAATAGATTGGAGATACTCTTCAATCTATAATCCTCGGGCCAACGATGTAGCTGAAGTTTTCAATAAGACCTTGACAAAGATTATAAAGAAAATAGTGTCCAGAAACAAAAGAGACTGGCACGAAAAATTGCATGAGGCTCTCTGGGCATACCGAACAACGTTCAAAACGGCCACGAATACAATACCATACGTGTTGGTATTCGGCACGAAAACAGTGCTTCCCCTAGAAATAGAACTCCCTTCTCTACGAATAGCAGTTCGATATGAGCTGATAGATGAAGAAAATGCTCATCTTCGGCTTGAGGAGCTCGACGCTCTCGACGAAACGCGTCTTATAGCACATCAAATTCCGAAGGCTTATAAGGCGAGAATGACACGGTCATACGAAAAACTGACTAGGCCGAGAACATTCCGTCAAGGCGAACCGTGCTAGTCATCAAAAGACCCATGATCCCCAAATTGTGCAAAATAGGGGAAATTCGAGCCAAACTATGAAGACCCGTACATCATAGACAAAGTCTACCAAGATGGAGCCTACCTGCTCATGGATATGCATGGCGAAAGACCCTTCCGGCTAATAAACGTCCGATTCCTAAAAAAATACTATGCTTGACGAGTCACGACTTAGGTGTATGATAGATGACGACGCTCGTGTCCGCTCGCTATCTTCCTGAATCAGAACTATGAGAATAGTGTACAAAAAAGCTCCGTCGTCCTAAAAATGACGACAAAGGGCCGAGAAGTTCTTAAACTAATTATCTGCCTCAAATACAGCAACACATTGGACCGAAAAGTCCTTAAACTAAAATTTCGCCTCAAATATGGCGGTAATGGACCGAAAAGTCTCTAAACTAAAATTTCGCGTCAAACATGGCGGTAATGGACCGAAAAGTCCATAAACTAGCGCATTGCCCCAAATATGGCGATCCGCTCCCTTGAGATCTATATTGCAATCGAAGTCTCAACGGCGAGGATTGCAACTCAAGTTCTGCCGGTTACACAGCTACTCCAGCCATGAAGATATCCCCAAGTCCCACCAGCAAACAGATGGGTCACCTGTGGCGAAACTACTTTCGAGAGTTCCATCGTTAAAAAAAAGGGTATGTCCATGAGCGAAATGGGCACGGATGAAAACCCAAAAGGGCGCCGTGAGTAAAAATAGCAGGATTACCGACGAGTTTGTGAAAACTCGAAACAGCGCAATCTCGTTTAAAAAGAAACAAAAAAGGTATGTCCACCAGAAAAATGGGCACGGATGAAAAACCGAAAGGGCGCCGTGAGTAAAAACAGCAGGACTACCGTCGAGCTTGTGAAAACCCGGAAGGGCGCAGTCTCATAAAAAGAAAAGTACACTTGCGAGATCCTCACGATTCGTATGGAGAATTCCCCCTATGAGACCGTCACGGCTGATAGGATTCAAAAGCCTTGAGCTAGAGGGATCTGAACTTGTTCTTAAGCCGTCATATCCCCCAAGTTGCCCTACAGGCGGTCCATATTGACTCTTGTATACAATCCACGGGCACGAATAAATATTCCCTTACCAAGTTCTACCAATGCCAAGAAATGTTCCCATATGGTGAATGACACTTGTAAGTCCTCTCGACTTATAAGGAGAAAACACTCTTGGAAGATCCTTACGACTTACGAGAGAAAATATCACTTAGGAATCCCCACGATTCCTGAGAAGAAAATAAACTTACGAGATTTTCTCGACTCGTTGGGAGAAATACCTTTATAAGACTCTTACGGCTCATAAAGTCAAAAGCCTTAGCCGACAGGATCTTAACCCTGTTGGCTAATCCACCTTTTTCCAAATTAACAAAGACAAATGATAATTCGCTCATGGTAATATTCCAGTTGCAGCAATACTGATGCCAAGATTGGTATCAAATTTCAAGTCCCCACAAAGGCAAATGATAATTCGCTCATAACAATATCCCTGTTGTAGCGATACTGATGCCTAAATAGGTATCAAATTTCATGTTTTCGTAAAGGCAAATGATGATTCGCTCCTGGCAATATTCCAGTCGCAGTGATACTGATGCCACAATGGGTATCAGGACCAAGTCCCCAACTCGTGACAAAAATGGGCGAGCAAAAACAAAAACAGCCGAAATGATAGGGCAACTCGCAATAAAAAAACAACGAGCAAAAACAAAAACAACCAAAATGATAGGGCAATTCGTAATAAAAAACAACGAGTTAAAAACAAAAACAGCCGAAATGATAGGGCAACTCGCAATAAAGAAAACAGCGAGTAAAAATAAAAACAGCCGAAATGATTGGGCACCGCGAAAAATAGACGAAATGATTGGGCAATCGCGACTTTCGCGATATGAAGAGTTGAAAAGATAGAGTATTGCGAAAATAAAAAATATATATATAAAATGAAATTTCCTATGCCCTGCAAGTATGTCCATATTGACTCTTGTATACAATCCATGTGCATAAATAAAAGAAAGGGAACCATACTTTCCCACCAGACTCCGTCAAAGGGAGAGCCAGATCTCGATGGCAATATTTACAGCCTAGAGATCGGCTCGATATTCTTCTCATTCCAACAGGATGTAGACGCAACGCCAACAAAAGACCCAAGGGTCGAAACAAAAATGGAGCCATGGTAAAATCCTAGCTCCAAGCCTTGATGGTACATATATAAACTAGAGACTATCCCAGCGTTTCTTCTCATTCCAGCAGTATGCAGACGCAGCGTTAACAAAAGACCCAAGGGTCGAAACCAAAAATGGAATAACGACAAAATCCTAACACCATGTCTCGACAGTGCATATACAACCCAGAGACCATCCCGACGTTCCTCCTCATTTCAACAGGATGCGAATACGGCTATCAAATAAAAATGGAGGAATGGCATATTCCTAGCTCCGGACTTCAACTGTGATACATACAGCATGGAGGTCCTACAGATGTCTGCCTTACTTCAGCTAAGAATCGGCACGACATCGTCAAAACAAAAATAATGAATGAAGCAGCGGCATATTTCCAGCTTCGGGTCTTGAAGGCAACTCATATAAAGCCTAAAAGACTATCGGAGATCATCCCACACCAGAGCGGAGTGGTTATGATTCATCGGGGCTCCAAATTGAGCCTAACCTCAAGTAAAAAGCATCATGGCAAATTCCTAACGTTTGTTATTCCGATGGTGATATGACCTAAGGAGATTACTTGAAGACGTCTTGTCCAGCCCCCGAAGGGATCAGAGACATGACAGTCACGGGGCTACTCGAACAGCAGCTTAAAGACTGCATATCGAGAAATACATCAGCCAACGCGACGGTACCACGGACTAAAACCCTAGTACCACAAACCTAACGGATCTCTGTCGTAAAGAATGGGGGTTATCTGCATATAACGTTATGACAAGTTTGCCTGTAAACCCAAGGGAGGTAAAATAAAAACACTCCGAAACGAGTACATAAACTAAAAACACTCTGAAACGAGTACATAAACTAAAAAATCCAAAACGAGTGAATAAACTACAAACACCGAAACAAGTACATAAACAAGAAACTCCGAAACGAGTGAATAAATTACAAACTCCGAAACGAGTGAATAAACTAAAAACTACGAAACGAGTGAATAAACTACAAACTACGAAATGAGTACATAAACTAGAAACTCCGAAACAAGTGAATAAACTAGAAACTCCGAAACGAGTGAATAAACTACAACTACGAAACGAGTACATAAACTTGAAACTCCGAAACGAGTGAATAAACTAGAAACTCCGAAACGAGTAAATAAACTAGAAACTCCGAAATGGGTACATAAACTACTTCGCGCCAGATTAAAACATAAAGAAACAGAAGGGTGTAGCTGATGGGCCTCAGGGTTTAGAACTATATCCTTTAAGAGTTGAGATTTGAGTTAATGATGGATGACGACGCTTGTGTCCGCTCGCTATCTTCTCAGATCGAGATTCTAAAAGTTATGTACGATACACCAGCCCAAAACTGGTCGTATGCTATGTATTACTCTACACTACTTCACTCACGTGTATACCTCCATGAGTAAAGTAGTGGGGGGCATTTGTTTACAGCAGTTTAAATTTCGTTTACAGATATATGTGTAAGCAGGTTCATTCATATACGTGTGTGGAGAGTTAGTGCATGACACGAGCACGTCAGTGGCGTGTGCGCTTAGCAAAAATCCCTAAGGGTAAAGTGCACGTGCGCACATGTATGTTGCACGTATATTTCAACAATAAGATCAGAGAAAGAACAGGTGTTAGAAATGAAGCACTGGTGGTCAAACGATAAAAGGAAAGCATTTAAATTAACATTTTATGCTACATGAAATAGATCACCAAACACGGGATCAAAAGTACAAGGGTTTACAAAACTATGAATAAAATTTTCTAAAGCCCTCTCCACCATGTCGAAGTGGCGATCTTCGCGAGGAGTCACTCCCCATCGGTTAGCGCCGTGCCCATCAGCGAAGACAGACATGATGATCCGCTGAGCCCGTATCTGGCTTAGCATCTGAACAGAACGATCCCTCAGAAGCTTGGTAATCAAAAGTGCCTCATGAAAGCACTCGATCTTGTCCTCCGCTGCGTCGAGCATCGTCGGAGTCATCTCCGCTGGATGAGGAGGAATGTCATCGAGCACGAACAGAAAGATCATCCGGAGCCAAATGGAGCCGATGGGGAGATGAGATCCTCTGCGAGTCAAGAGCTTGTGCAGTGCCGTATCATATTTTCATCCGTGAGAGTGGGATTCACCAAGCGTGCAACAAAGCGAAGAACAATTTCCTCAATAGGCACCTCCCATGACTGTCGATTAGCATGCTGACGATTTTAAGCCATGACTCTTCTCTCTTAAAATGATTCTCTAAAAGTGAGAGAGAAGAGGAACATTGCTTATATAATAAAGGCAGGCATTTAAGTCTCGGCACAGAAAATATTGTGCATGGTGAAACTATTTCCAAACTCTGACAAAAGAAGGCATTGGAAAGGAAAGTTTGACTCAGGAAAAGTAGAGAAAGAAGGTGAAAAGAAACCTTCATTAATGAGGCAGCGCCTCACGTGCTCTCCACGAGGGCGCCGGCGCCAGAGCCAATCTTATAAAATTAAATCCTATAGTGGCGCTTCATGTGCTCCTCATGCGGATGCCAATGTGCAAAGCACAGAAGAGTTCATTACATAAGAGTTAAACTCTTAGATGGCGCCGCCCGTGCACTTCACGCGGACGCCAATGTGCAAAGCATAGAAATACCCATATTAGGAATTAAATTCTTAAGTGGCATCCACGTGCACAACACGCGAACGCCAGCGCCCAGGTAGAATTAAATTCTACAATACTCTCTATTAAATAGAGCCGTTGGATCAATGATCCAACGGAGATGATAAATCATCAAAATATAGAATCAAATTCTATTAGGAGAAAATATCTCTCAAATCTTTCTAAATAAGAAAGATACTCTTAGTTGGATCAATGATCCATAATAGAATAAAATTCTATTCTTAGGAATATATTCCCTCAATCTTTCTAAACAAAAAAATTGCTCTCTGTAAAACAGAGAACTCTTGGATTAAAAATCCAATAGTGATTAAAAAATCACCACCCGACAGAATAAATTCTGTATATGGGAGAATATTTTTCCGATCTTGTTAAAAACAAGAAAACACATTCTGTAAAACAGAAGTTTTTGGATCAAAGATCCAGCGGTGGATAAAATTCCCCGAATCAATTTTGAGACCAATTAAATTAATTGGAATCTCTCGATGAGAGATTTTCTAAAAAATAATTAACAATTTACTTCCACTATATAAAGGATCTGAGACTTCAAGTCTCGAGAGATAGACAAAATAAAGAAAACCCCCCATAAGCTTATGAAAAATACAGAAAGCTTTAAAAACAACATAGAAGAAGAAGACTTGCCTCCTCAAAAACTCTAGGTAAAAAAAACAAAAAGATCAAAATATCTCTTTTTACCTATATAAGGGTTTAACCCTTCTTAAAGAACTTTGTTCTTTCTCTGGATCTTAGATCCACAAGACAAGTCTCCCATAAGTTGAGAATTTAATTCTCATCGGGAAGATCTTGTTCTTTAGAATCAAAGATTCAGAAAAGAACTAGGTTAAAAAGAAAGAAAAAGAACATTTGTTCTGGGAATTTAATTCCTCCGAAATTAGGGTTTAACCCTACATAAAGAACCTAGTTCTTATAAAAAAAAGAACTCAGTTCTCCAATGAAGAAAAAACGATCTAAGGTCTTCAAAACAAAGATCTTGGTGATCATTAATGGTCAAAAAAAGAGGTTAGCACCTCACGTGCTTCCCACGTGGGCGCCCTCCCAACAGCACCCAGTGCCTCATGTGAAAAACACGCGGGTGTCCAAAGCAAAAGGCCAGCACCTCACGTGAAATACATATGAGCGCTGAATAAAATTGCTTAGCACTTCATATACAACCAAAACGGCTGAGTGCTTAGCACTAATTGGGCAGCGCCCAGCGCCGCACGTGCTCTTCACGCGGATGCCATATAAAAGTTCTTAGCACTATATATAACTGAATGCTTAGCAATGATTGGGCAGCGCTCATAACTGGAGGCTTCATATGATACCCGTGTGAGCGTCAGAGCATCAAACAAGTGCTCAACACTTTTGCATAAAAAGAGAGGGCTGAACAAACAGAGCCCAAATAAGTGCTTAGCACTTTTGAATGAAAAAGAAAAAGAGTAAGCAGACTAAGCCCAAATTGGCTAAGTCTCTGAAGTTTCTTGCAGCTGAGTCCAAATGCTCTTTTGATGGATCTTAAGTAAAAATGATCCTTAAAAAAATTGTTAAACTGATTTTAGTCTCAAACATGACTAATGATCTCTCATTGATGATATCCAAAATGATATTCATCTCGTATCTCCTAAAGTAATCTTAGTCTCAAATATGACTAACGATTTTTAGGACCACCATAAACCCTTTTCCTCAAATACGAGATTTGGTTCAAGGGTACATCTTTCCACACCTCTGATATATATTGTTGTAATTACTCAACGTCTTCAGAGAGGTGGCGGGTCCCGACAACCAACAACTCCTTTCATCATATATTGACGCACTTCCAAATTGACGTGCACACCTCAAATCGGATTGCGTCCCAAATTGGGCGCATTCCATGTCACCATCGTTCACTTTGCCACGTAAAAAATACACGTGTGCGCAAGATGAATAACGGACCGAGATGTTCTTAAACTAAAATTTTGCCTCAAACATGGCGGTAATGGACCGAAATGTCCTTAAACTAACATTCGTCCCCAAAATGGGAATGTTGGACCGAAATGTCCCTAAACTAAAATTTTGTCTCAAATATGGCGATAATGGACCGTGATGTCCTTAAACTAAAATAATTTGGCCCAAATGCTCATATGTTTTAAGTCGTTTTTAATTTCAAACCAGATTAACGGTCCTTAAATAAACCTGAGCCCAAATCTAAAATATACGGATTTGGACTGATCCGCGCCCAACGGGCGAGGATATAAACTAGTCTCCATACACAATCCATGGGCAACCTAAACAAACAAGAACACACACATGACACAAAGTGAACTGTCGGAGCAGGAGAGAGTGGTTATCGCAATGCAGTAACGTAATTAACTGCAGCGGCTTGCACCTGCAGGGAAGAGCGTCCCCACAATAAAAAAAACCTCATAAAATGAGGGGGAATCTGATAAAATCTACTACAATGGTCGCGTCTGTCCAAACCTCTGATATATGGTGCTATAAATCAGCTTGGTATCTATGGAGAGGTGGACGGATAAATCTAAATAGTATCTGCCCCCAAATTCAGGTAAGACGATTTATCCCAGTTCGTCTCTGTTTTCGACGGTAAACACCCTCACTTGATCATCTCGCAAGCCAACCCAAAGTAGAAGAGAATGAACCAAAAAGACAATAACATTCTCTTATTTTTCTCTCTAAAAAAACTCTCTATGTTGCATCATATATTTTTCTCATATATAAAAATATATCCTCCTATATATGAATATATAGGGCACCCACTCAAGCGGACGGATATTAGGCCGGATCGGGCCCAATGGCTAAGATACACCCACTCGCATATTCGCGTTGGTGCCATACATAGCTCCCTGAACTGGTTTCTTGAACCGTTGATTCTCTGTATCACACCCCACCCCCAATACAGAGAGTATTGTCCGCTCTGGCCAAAGCCGCACGGTTTTGTCCTTCGGGGCTAACCGGACTCGACCAGGGGGCCGCTTCCCAGAAGGTCACCCATCCCAGAACTTCTTTGGCTCGAGCACGCTTAACTACGGAGTTCTCAAGCTCCTGTAGTCCCGGTTAACTTAAAAGGCGCCTCTGTATTGAAGAGTGGTATCATTCCATTTATAGTACAGATCTGCTCTCTTTCGGAATGTATTCTGAAGATTCCTCATTGTTCTACAGTGGGTCCCACGGACTCAAGAGGTGGCCCCCATGGATTCAAGAGGTGGCCCCCGCCCACTTAATATGACACTTGGCGTGGTACTTTGTTCCGTGTGGCACATTGCTCCGTGAGCAAGAACCGGGTCCCGACACTCTGAATCAATTGTCTTCCTGAGAATCTCCTCCTTCTCTTCCTCATTCTTACCTATACATACATGTTGGTGCGGCGTGGACCGTTGAGAACCTACAAGCGGGTGATCTTCCAGCCAGATCCGTTAGGACTGACATAAGGATCTCCCTAAAAGACAACATGAACCAAAAATATGTTAGGCTCGCGAAATCTCGTACCCAGATCCGATCAGACTTGTCTGCTCAAGTACCTTCGATCTCTCTCAGAAGCGTACTTGAACTCTTAGGTGTACTTCACAATTCATCGCACTCTTAAATTTTGCCACCATGGCGTCAATAAGAGTTGGCCATGCGATGCAATCAGGAGACATTCCAATCAATCTTCCTCCGGCTCTGAATAGTTAGGTCTGCTTTTCACCCGCTTTCCTGACACTGCCTCGTATGTGCGGTATATTGTCATCGCAGCAGGAAATAGCATCCAAATTAGCAAACGCTCATAACATGCCTACCCAGACAACCTAGTGTCGTTAAGGGTATAGACTGCTCGTCATTCCATAAAGAAAGTCATCATAAGGGCTCACACAGTGAGGGAGATGGGATCCATCCCTCAACCTCATTATGTGCACGATCCAAGCGCACGTCGTATGGCAGCGTGCTACGGTATAGCATTCTCTCCCTAAGAGCTCGCACCCTATGCGACTAGTCAGACCCCTAGTCCGGCTATATGTAAAGAGGTAAAAGTGGTTATGGGATAACCACTTCGGTCGCTCGGCTTATAGCATATGGCAACCTCATCCTGACCCAGTTAGGGCGACTCTATTAAGTGCTCCCACTGTCACCGTACCCAGTATACGACATCACAGTCATTACTCCGAGCAGTTGAAGTCTAGAACTTAGTCTCACCTTCGTATGCTATCTCTCGTGTAAGGGAGAGTTCCCACCTGCTGACGTATCCTTGTTAAATGTATGCCATGCACACATTATGTATCTCATACACTTGTACTTCATGCCTGAAATAGTCAAACAAAATATAGAAATATCTATCCCAGATAAGAAAGAAAGAAATCTATACACCATCAATCTTAAAATATGCATTTATAAAGTTGTCACCCATATTAATAATGTCAAATATAAGAGTAAGGTCCATCAAACTATCTGAAATGCAATACGTCGTCTAGGACGAAGCCCGAACGCATATAGTGTTACTCGGCTATTTCCTTCATCATCGGATCCCCGATCGTCTGACCTGAAGGAAAACCCTAAAGTTTAGATCACCTTCTCATGCCACTTACTTCTTGATGAAGTGTCGTTAAATTTATAAGTGTTTCAACTTTCCATATATATGTAGGATTGATTGAGTATGCTATCGTTGATATGGTGTCACGATTAAGAGAAACCATATTTCCCTTACTTGCGAAATCACACGCAAACTCATGAGAAATCACCTCAACCTAGCAGCCCCTTTAGCGCTATTGAAGTAGCCGCATATTTCACCCGCATAGTGAAAAAAAGATGCACTTCCTTCTTCTTGCTATTCCGAGTGATGGCCCTGCCATTATGCAAGAAAGCACGTGCGGATGTGGATATTCGCATACCCAGATTATCGGCCCAATTAGCACTTGTATGTCCATATAATTGCAAGCCTGATTTCTTATAGCACAAGGTATAGTGGATCGTCCCACATAAATACCTAAAAATTCTCTTCACTTCATCCCAACAAGCAGACCCTAATACTAAGATTATATGCATTTGACTACTGATTATGTAAAATGAAACCCACAAAATCTGTCTTACCGTGTCAAGAGTCCTATAGCAAAGATCAAGGCTAAAAACATGTCCATTAGTGACTGGAGTAATAAACTGGAGAGTGACCGTGCAGGTTGAACCATTTTAAGAACGACCTTATGTGAGTCTACGAAGACAAACATAGAATGCTCCTGAAACGACTCCTCATGGATTCAATTCCCAAGCACAAACTTAATATCTCATGTGTCCTCTATAGTGAGAATATCCACTCCAAGTGGTACTTGTTGTCTTCAAGTCACTTTTGGTCATCACAATATCGTTCACAACAAGATTTCTGAACTTACAATTGTCACATTCAATCATCGTCAGTCCATATCCATTATAAATTGATGACATCAAACCAAAAACTGCTTGGATAATTTTTTCAAGCCATAAATCAAATCTCTGAGTCGAATCCAGTCCCCTTGGTTTTGAAACCCGTAGGTGGATCTCCCGGATCTCCTTATCCAAATTTTTATCGACAATACGATCTAAGTCCCCAGGACTTGTTTAAGATTTTTATGTGTAATGATTTGTTAGGAAAGATGAAATAAACTTAATCATCGTTCCGGGTGAAAAGTGTCTTTTCATTTTACACCTACACTAGGTGAATCCCTTCTCCAACAAGTATGCCTTGTATCTCTCTACAGTATCGTCCTCCCTTCGCAAGATCTCGAAAAACCCAGTTTTTATCAACAATCTTACGTCCGGTAGGATAATTGATCAAATCTCAGACTTGATCTTTTATCATTGACTCTTACACCTCTTCCATTGTCGTTATTCACTCCTTCATAGTAGGCCCAGAAATAGCGTCCACAAATGACTTAGGTTCTGCAACCAATGCGGAGTTACCATAGACGTCTCCCCTTTGATATCGAAATATCGTCGGGGTTTCAATCCATAACACTATCTACAATCTCTTGAGGATCCATGATTAGATCCAAGCCATCAACCAAAATATCGCTCCCACTGTCGTCAGCCGCTGAAAGGAACTAATTCCTTCTGCACTGCTCACCGAGTATGAAACTCCTCAATCTCATAGAATCCTAAATCCCGACCTACTTCTGCCTTTTGCGAAAATTCCTTCCTGAGGAAATCGCTCGATGTTTCCTCTCCATGGAAATCGTTTGTTGTTTCCTCCACGAGAAAATCAATATCGTACGACCAAATGTCAGGCATAGTCCTATCACATACTCATGGACACAAGTGACCTCCTAAGTCTCTCGTTCGGCCACTATACATAGAGTGTTGACTGCACTGACTTTGAAAACACATGATCAAGAACATAAGCCGCTTCCAATAGGGCATCTCCCAAACAATATGTAAAATTGGCCCTTACCATCATTTTCCTTATCATATCTAGGGTTTTCTAATTCTCCTCTCTACAACACCTTTTTATTGCAGTGTTTACGGTATCATCTGTTATCCGACGACTCTTTTTTCCTTCATTCAATTTCCTAAACTGCTAAAATAAATGCTCATGGCTTACTTACAGTTCCCAGAATTGTTCCGAAAAAATACGCATAATCTTGTTTGCGTGGGCCGATTCTACACTTTACTGATACAGCGCTTGATACAAATCAACACTTCAGTTCCGTATGAAATCGGTAGCTTATCGAGTAATTATTAATGAAGGTGTTGAATTAGGAAACTTTACTACATGTCTTCATATTTATTGGTCCATATCTATCAGAGTGAATTATCTGCAACGAATATCCAAACGGTTTTCCTTTAGTAGTTTTGCCTCCAAGGCACCTTTCACAAGTAGATGGTTTGACTTCGGCTCAAATGTCAACTCATCCATCCTAGATTGTTAAGTCATCCCATCTATTTATTGACATAATTTATCATGCCACTCATAACATTTATAAAAAGGTCAATTCTCAAAATCATAAGAAACTCATAAGACATGTTGTCCCATTAAACTATCCAAATATGCTAAACCAAAACTGAAACTGTAACTGACAGGAAGATGATTTATGGATAGCTACCTGCATCCTTGATGCTGAATAGACTCATATGTTTTTGACACATGATTTACTTCCACAGACTTTTCTGCTCCAAACAGAAGGCCTATTTGCACTTAGTACCTTGATGAGTGGAGCGGTTCAAATTTTCACAGTCAAACGTTGAACTTATTATATCCATTATTGCCAGCATATTTCTCCAAGTCATATCACTTAAGTTGTTGGCGCGTTATTCCTGTTTTTGTGGCTCGATTGAACTCATCTTGCGCTCGGACATCCGCCCTTATGCATCGTTGATCTCGTCAACATATCAGCAACGCTCTTAGTTCTATCGCCCCTGGCGATTAAACCTTAAGCCTCAGATACCCAAACGTACCAGCAAACGTCAACATATTCACTTTCCACATAATTAACTGCTTCATATATCGAGTGTATATATATATATATATATATATATATATATATATAGTACTCTTCAGATCCCGGATCGATAAAAATACAACTCTTAAGTGTCTCCACATTACTTAGTTCGACTCTTTATATGAAAATAAGATCAAACCAAGAAATAATATGACATTGCCACGTCGCGTCGATTACCCCGTAATCATCGCACAGCTTATCTCTTGGCGTGTGGATATCCTGTAACTACCGCTCAAAATAAACTGCGAGTGCTCGGTAATAAAACATATGACCACTAATGGCATCGCTTTTCATCATGTCCAACACATAGAGCAATCATAGATGCATCAATATTCCAAAGATCGCCGCATCTCGATCGTGCTGCGTCGTGTAGCCCCGCTTCATTGCTGTCACCTTAATGGTGCTGTGCCGTGTAGCCCTGCTACATCGCTGCCACCTCATTACTAGCGTCCAAGTCTTTCAGCTTGTTTATATAATATTAAACTAATGTTTCTATTTTATTATGTTATTTCCATCTATCATCTCACCCCTAATGAGACTGTTGATATCTTGACTTTATTATAGATGTGTTAAGACTATGGTATATAATGGAGTACCGTTCTTTCCCAAAAAAACGCTTCGTTTTTAACCCGTCTTAACAACAATAATAAATTTACACCCCGAAAAAAAAGAAGAAGACCTATGGCCCCAGCCACATACTTCAAAATTATAAACTTTAAAATTTTGTTAAAATGATTGAAAAATGGATCAAAGATTCCCTAGAAACGGAGTAGATTAGGTTGTTGAATTTATACTCTCGTCTTCTCTCAAAATCTCCCACTTGAAATTTGTCAGATTAATGTAGTATGCGTTTTTGTATATATAATATACCGTGCACAACACAAAATGTAACAATTAATCTAACAAATTTCATTTTCATTTAAACCACCCTATCTAATCTTGTCCGTTTTATTACGGTTTTCATTTTTCCGTGAAATTAACATGCGCTCCAGGCACTTCCACTGGAACAACTACCTATAAAATCTCCAAGATTTTATGTGAGAGTAAAAAATTTAAAACTTTTGGTGAGCAAACAAAATTTTCGAAAAAATATAATTTTCAGAATTAACAGCAAAACCCTTAACTAACCAAAACTTGAGTGCGAAATAAGAAAACTCAAAAAAAAATAATTTTCTAGAATTTTCTGGGATTTTTCTGTATTTTTTTGTGGAATTTTTATGAATTTTCTTTGATTTTTCTGAATTTTTAAGGATTTTCTAGAAATTTTCTCGATTTTCTGGATTTTTTTTAATTTAAAAAAATGGAACCGGCTCGGGAAGCCGAACCCTCAGCTTGGCTCGGCTCGGGAAGCCGAGTACGAATCAGTCCGGCTTGAGCCGCTGAGCCCGGCTCGGCTCGGCTCGGCTCAAGCTGCCGGGTCTAGCTCGGCTCAGCTCGGGCTAAGGACCTGGGCTAGCTGAGCCCAGCTCGGGCCAGGGCTGGCCCCTAGAATTTTTTTTTAAAATATGTATATTTTTTAAATCCGAAAAAATGTTTTTGATTTTCCAAAACTTTATCTCATCTTTGTTCTATGGGTAATTTCACATCAACGAACAAAAAAAAATTACATAATAAGCGTCATAAAAGTAGTTCTAATTTATGGTGACAATATGATACAAAATTGAAAGATCTTAAAAGTTCCATCAAACGATAACCTTAATATCATAGATCTGTCATTAAAAAAATTGATCTAGGTTTAGATTTTAAAAAAACGCAACTTTTGATTTGCAAATATTTTAAACATTATCGATCTATAATTCTACAAATGTGGGATGCATGGATTTGATACCAATGTACATTTTATACGATATAGATACATATCAAGCAATCAAGCACATCGGAAACACATGTATCTACTTTAAAGGTTTACGGAAATATCAGATCCGAATGATTAGATCGATCACCTTCCCCACGTTACATAGAAGATCGGATTTTTAACGCCTCCAAGCAACGGCCGGAAGAAAACCACACTTGATAGAAGTGAGAATCCCCACTTGATCACCCCGCAAGTTAACCCAAAGTTGAAGAGAATAAAGAAGGAGACGGCGGCTCTCACTTGTTTTTCTCTCTAGAAAAACTCTATGTCGCATCATATATTTTTCTCATATGTCTCATATATAAAACCTTGGACTTTATATATGAATATATAGGGCACCCACTCAAGTGGATAGCTATTGGCCGGATCAAGCCCAATGGCTGACACAGAACCTAATGGAACCATAATCACGTAAGATATGAGATTTAATGATTAAAAAATATGCGCAAATGCAAGAAAACAATCCTTATCTTACTAATTTTGTATTAAATAGTGCAAAACAAAACCAAATTTGAAGAAATGATGTTTCATAAGAAGAAATATGGCTGTTTAATTATGTTTACATGCATAACACAAAGCTTAAAGCTATTAGACGTACACATAAGGGAACAAAACCCAAAAGAGAAAGGACTTTACCTAATAAAAACAGAGTTTTAACAAAGAAGACTAACAAAGTGTCGGAAATACCATCTGAAGAAATAGAATGTAGTCTTTCACCCAAGTATAATGATCTGAAGGATCAAACAACATTATTACCAAGGTTTAAATCGGTATCGGTAGAGGAAAATTTCGGATTCATATCGACCGACGAAATGGAAATCTTAAAACCAGTACTTTTTTAAAAATAAGGAGTAATATCAAATACAAACAGTTTAGCAAATTCTTCAGCAATTAATGATTCCAAAGATGATTATTTTAAATTTTTAATACTTAGCAATCATAATTATACAAAAATAATTTTTTTCAACAACCAATGATGTCAAAAAACCCGTAATCCAATAACATATTAATAAACGCACTAACCCATCGGTAAATTGAATACCAGGACTCTGCTAATCAAACTAACCTCAACATTACTCAATATCGGACAGTATCAATAAGGGAACTCGAACAACCATTTTTTGGATCGGAATCTGCCATCTCGGATCGGGGTCGTCCGAGGTTTCATACCATGATCGCTACATAATTCTATACTGTGCATAACAACAAGGCAAGGAATAGAAGTACAGCATATAGTCAAAATCCTTTTTATCCAAGGTTTTAGCATTCAAAATGCCGAAAATCTTGGGAGGGCTAGAGTGCCATTAGGGTTTAGCATTAGCCTTTCCTTCTTTATAAGAGAAATGAATTAGTAATTAAACTTCACAATGAATACTTAGTATCGCTAATTTCAGCCGCGTTTAGAAAAGAAGCTCCCTTTTCACATCCTCAGTATTCCAGTTTAAATTAGAAAAAAAGAAAAATTGTGGCGCTCACAATGTAAGGGTCGATTGAATCATACCCGGTAACAGAATCAATGACCAAGAACTCCCTCCACTATAGGGGAGAAAAATCAAGTGAATCAGGAGCAAGTATCAGAGATGATATATCCATTCTTATGCCATCTCTTATCGCAGCGAATCGGGGCATTTTTTTTAGTTAATAATCATAAGCTCAACTCTATCGACTGAACATCTCAACCATCACCCTTACCTTGCGTATTCTTTCTTCCCATTCTACAAAACATCTTTTAGATGGAACAAATCCCCTACTCTCGGAGCCGCATTATCATTAGTTACATTCTCACCATCTTCTTCACTTCGATCACACTCTCTGTATTGTGAATCCGTCGTGTTTGAAACTGTAGTGGAGAATTCCTTTTGCCTACTTTATTGCTAAAATTTAGATTTTGTTGATGAGAAAATAGAAATGGAAAGTTGTACATATAAAGCCCGCCATGGATTTACTGACCTTTTTGTTGGAATTTATTGTTTTTGTGGGAATTTATTGTTTTTGTGTTGCTTTTAGCATATTTGAAACTTTTCTATTTTGATTTAAACTCTACATTTTGTTACTTGTAATATTTGTAACTTTTATGTTTTCCTATTAATAAAGTTTTTTTGGGTCCTTATATCTCAGGGAAAAAAAAAGCGCACCAAGGATTTGATTTTAGCTAGTTTTGATGGAACAGATAAGAATTCTCTTGCTCTAGCTACTTTTCTTTGATTGCTATCAGCCAGGATTGGGCAAGTTATAAAAGATGTACTACTTCTTACTAGGCTCAAGAATAAGTGTCATGAGAACAATATGCGATATTCATGGTATTGGACATATTTTGCATGGAAAGGTAAAACAATATAAGTGCCGATGAATCATACAAAATGTGTGTTGCACAAGAATAACCTATACGAGCAAGAACCTATGTCTATAATAACAAATGCATTTTCATGGACGATTGAGGCAAAAGTATTAATAACTGTTATCTTCATTAGGGGAATATGTGTAGTAATAGCATTTATAGATGCATGATAATCTTTTATTATATCATTCTATTTTTTTAATCAGTAATGGTTTGGATATTGGAGGAACTAACAAAAAGTAATGAGCTTAGCTCTTAGATACGATAGAACTTGTCGGGACCCGGTTCTTGCTCATGGAACAAAGTGCCATACGAAACAAAGTGCCACGCCAAGTGTCATGTTTAAGTGGGCGGGGGCCACCTCTTGAATCCGTGGGGGCCGCCTCTTGAATCCGTGGGGGCCGCCTCTTGAATCCGTGAGACCAACTGAAGAACAATAAGGAATTTTCGGAATACATTTCGAAAGAGAGCAGATCTGTACTATAAATGGAATGATATCACTTTTCAATATTAAGGCGTCTTTGAAGTGAACCGGCACCATAGGAGCTTCAGAACTCCCTAGTTAAGCGTGCTCGAACCAGGGAAGTTCTGGGATGGGTGACCTCCTGGGAAGTGGCCCCTGCTCGTGTCCGGTTCGTCCCGAAGGACAAAACCGTGCGGCTTCAAATTAGTTTATGGATTTAATGAAAACAAAAACCGTGCGGCTTCAAATTAGTTTATGGATTTAATGAAAACAAAACTAACACCTTAGAAAGTAATTACTGAATAGTTTAAAGCCAATAAGAAGAAGACTGCAATCAATGAAGTCTTTATGGATTATATGATCTCTTTCACCGACAAGCAACGCGATCCATGCACTTCGAACAAGCTAAAATGAACCGGTAAATACAAAATATCATCTCTAATAACAATAAATCGAGTCGCTTCTTTTTGTAACTACAAAAACAACTCTATCAACTGAACATCTCCATCATCGTCGATCTTCCCCTGAGAATTTTCTCCATCATTTTCCACGGCACGTCTTTTATATGGAACAAATCCCCTATTTAGAGCTGCATCATCTTTAATTGAATTCTCATCATCTTCTACACTTTGATTGCGTTGTCCACACTGCGAATCCACCGTGTTTGAACCTGTCGTACAGCATTCCTTCTGTGTTACTTTAGCACTAATTGGGCTCATGTTTTGATGATGAAGGTGCGGAAATTGTAAATTTCCACACAAAGCCCGCCAAGGATTCATGACGTCTCCATAGTTAAAAGGCATAGGATAAAACATTGGGAGGATTCCGCCACTCGATCCCATATCCATATATGGAATTTTATCTTTCTTTTCAATGTCAAGAGCAGGCAATGACTTGGAATTAGACATTATATTTCCGGCACTTGAAGTTGGCTTTTGTGCATCACTCACCAGAACCGTTTTCCCAAATTGTTTCAGACAAGAAACTGGAGCTTCCACCAATGAAGCTTTCTTCGAAGAAGCGTTGAGAATTGGAAACCACAGAGCCTGGTAATTGCACGAAACGCATTTACAGGTTATCTATAAGCGCATACACCCGCTCCGCACATCGACCAAAACTCTCAAAAACACCCGAATTCTATTCTAAATGACTCTGGAACTTGTCTGTGTTGTTTAGAGTAGAATTTGAGCGATTTTTAGGCTTTAGTCGATGAGCAGATGAGGGTTTTGTTCGATAAATCACTTGACAGGGTATAATTGCTATATTGGTAAACTATAATAAGGGGGTTTTGTGAAGATAACTCTTAGAAGAATACCATATGTGATTCGTTTTGATTTTGTTCTGCGGGTGATGGAGTTCTATTCTCATCCTCGTTTGATGCGTCTTGCTTAACAGATGATGTGGAACCCTTTGGGTGATTTTGGAGATATAAACCCACAACGTCTGATGTGATCGAGTCTGATGCGAATGCGGATAGAACGAAAGTTGGTGAACCATTATCTTGTTCTGAGGCAGATAGCATTTGCAATGAAGAACGCCTGAAATCTCCATTATTAAGTCCTCTTTTGTTTGGAGAATTGCCCGCCTTACGAGGATATGGACACACGGGCCAAGGGGGAGGAATCTCAATTGGCTTTGCATTGTCACCTGCCGAATCTCTAACAACCTGCTCCATTAGATGCAGGTATGACAAAAATGTACATATCTCACAGCTCCATGAATGATTTTCTCACTTCAAATAAGAGTAAGAACACCCATGAGCGTATATATGGCATTGAAAATAGCTTCTTATGAAAGCACAATGAACCTTATGGAAAAACTTTTGTGCATGACTTCTAATCTGGACCGCAGTCTTCGTGCCGATGTGTTCTACAAGAAATTTTCGAGTCAGAATCGAGGATACACCGACATAATTCTGATAACAATGGATATCAAGTATCTAGCAAGAAAATTTCTTTCTATGACAATCGAGACTCATTTCGTATTATTAGATGATTACATATCTGTTGAAAAAATCAAACATAGATTCACCCAAACTCATATGATTTCTATATTCCTTGTCCATACGTCAATGTCGTTAGGATTCTTGATAGGCATGCAAGAAAGACGAGAAAAAATAAAAACACGCCACACCAATATTTAACGTGGTTCGACCAAACCCGGCCTACATCCATGGGGCAAACACGAGAATCTTCTTTATTAATGATCAAGAATACCGATACATTTTATATTCTTTTTCATCTCGTTCATATCTCAGCGCTCATACAAATACAAAGACCACTCTTGATAAATCCCTCCACATTCATTTATGAATAACTACCTTCGTTTTTGCCTTCAACTCTTCATACAAACACAAAGGCTACTCTTCTGGTAAATCCCTTTGCCTCTTTCGCTTTCGCTTTCTCTTTCGCTTTCTCTTTCGCATGTTTCGCCTTACGGTCACTCCTCCTCTTCCTCTTTATGTTTGGCTCCTTTTCTCTAATGAAACCATTCTCCATTTATAACACGAAATAATAGAAATCCTACTCCAATTAGGATGTCATCAAAACTCCAAAAGAAACTCTAATAAATCTCTTCGCAAATCTTCGAATAATTATCCAAACAAACTTTTCTAATTACGTCAGAACTCGTCGACAAACGTCTGAAGCACAAATGCTCAGACGTCTGCCTACGCTCTGGATTTCTGAATTCTTCTTCTCCTTCAGAAGTTTTAATCTCTATGGCTCAGACGTCTAACGACCAAAACTGTTGAATACTGGTCAATTTTGTAACAATCTCCATCTTGACTTGTATTCAACGTACCGTTTTCCATCTTCTTTCTTCAACGCCTTACGGCCGCTTCTTCTTCTTTTCTTCATCAAAGCTTCATCTTGACCCGAACTTTTCCGTGCCATCTTCTGTTTACCGCTGCAGCAAACTTAATCTTCTCTCTCAGATTTTTGAACCAACACCTTCGAAATGTAAATTTAGACCGTAGAATTGAAGATCCTTCGGTTCCCTGCACTATAACACCAATTGTTAGGGTTTTCGCTCAGCATGTAAGGAAGACGAGTGAAGAATAAGGTACACGCAACATCAATATTTAACATGGTTCGACCAACGACCTACAACCATGGAGTAAACACAAGAATCTTCTTTATTAATGATAAAAAATACCGATACATTTTATATTCTCTTTCATTTCGCTGATATCTCAACGCTCATGCAAATACAAAGACTACTGTTGGTCAGTCCCTCCACCTTCATCTATGAATGACTATCTTTCGTCTCTTCATACAAACACAAAAACTACTCTTAGTAAATCCCTCCATCTTCATTTATGGATGACTACCCTCCGCCTTCGTTTCTTCATACAAACATAAAAACCACTCTTCTGATGAATTTGTCACCCTTGGCATTTGCTTTCGTTGCTTCTTTCGCTTTCGCTTTCTCATATTTGTCCTTACGACCATTTCTTCTCTTCTTCTTCATGTTTGTCCTTTTTCTCTGATGAGACCCCTCTCTATTTATTGTACAAAATAATAGAACTTCTACTTCAATTAGGATCTCATCAAATGTCCAAAAAAATCTCTAGAAAATCTCTTCGAAAATCTTCAAATAACTTTCCAAACAAACTTTACTAATTACGCCAGAACTCATCAACAGGCATCTGAAGCACAAATGCTCAGACGTCTGCTTACGTTCTGGATTTCTGCTTCTTCTTCTTCTTCTTCAAACGTCTAAAACTCTATGGCTCATATGTCTTACATCCAAAACTATTGAATACTGAAAATTGTCCTAGAGGGGGTAAATAGGCCAATAGCTAACAATTAAAACTTTATTGCTCATTATAATAAATGTTTCGGAAAGATAATATAAATAATAACAAATTACGCAAACAATAGAATAAATGAGATCAAAAAAAGCAAGCTCAGTAGCGACACCGGCGATTAGTAACAAAATTCAATACTGCGGTATCTAGTCTCCGCCTAGATCTCCTCCTAGAAACATCAACCATTCAACTCTTCTTAAGGTGAATAAACCTTTACAATCTCCACCGGATTTACAACTAATGAACCACAATCTTTTCAGGCACAAATCAAATCTTTACAACTTGATGGACCACCTCCACCGGATAATGTTTTCAAGGTTCAGATCAAAACTTTTACGACTTACACTTTGATAATAACCAAAGTAAAACAAACAAACTCCTAATCTCGTATGTATATCAATACAATTTTAAAACCAGAGAATTAGAGTATTTGATAAATCAAGTTGAAGTCCCTTTTTGATCTCAAATGAAAATGATTAAGAGTTTTGGAATAGGAGATCAAGATTCTGCAAAGGCAAGAGATTAAAATCAGTTTATAAAACTCCTTTTCAAAATAAAATAAAAAGCTTTTCACAAAACCCACAAAAGAAATGAACCTGATGACGATCTAGGGTTTTGAAAGTTTGAACGACGACGACGATAATTGGAAGCAAGAGAGATGATAATAATATTCAGAATTGTTGTGCTAAAAATTTCAACCAAGATCATATATAATGAACTAGGAAAGAATCCCATAAAACTGGAAAGAATTTGGTCTCAGGGATTTTCAAATGGTTAGAAATTTGAGCCGGCTCAAAAATGTATGGGTCTTCTTATGCCAACAGTGAAAATATCAATGAGCAGGAAATGAACATAAAACGGCTCAAGATATGGTGAGCTGTTTCAAGGTAGAAATATTATGGACGAGCAGCTTATGTAAGACGGCTCAAGATAGGAGTGAGCCAACTTATATCAACCGAACAAAAATAATTGTGCTGGGAATGGATATGAGATGACTGAAGATTATGGTGAGCCAGCACAAGATGTCAAGAACAAAGAAAAAAGATCAAAGACAGTGTGAGACGACTCAGGGGTATTTAAGACAACTCAAACCCTGACACGTCTGATATTTAAGAGATTTTAAAGTTTAAAATCGTGTGACTCATACGAGATGACTTACGACTCAATAAATAGATAAATAGAGAAAACACAAGTTTTACTCATTTGTAGCATGATCTTTGAGTTGCTTGAGTTTTCATCTCTCAAATCAAGCCCTTTTTTATATCGTTAGCTCCTTTTCGCCATGTCTATTTGCTTCCTTGATATCGCCAAACTTATTCTATTTGATTTTCTCATCTGTGCATCTTGTAAGTTTATATCATCACGTTCTTCTGCGTTTTGATATCGCTATACTTGTTTTTTCATCGATTTGCAATACCTGTTAGGTCTCTCATACTGAACATAAAACTTAACCACAAGTATCGTAAGTGTAAAATAGTTAAAAAGTGTTTTGTCCAATATCAAAACCAAGGTGAGTATATGTTACCCAACAAGGTCAACAATCTCACCTTTTTTATATTTGATAAAACCTATTTAGACATAACCAAATGTATGAACGCATGAAAAACAATACAAACTCCCCCTGAATTCAATATCCATATAAATATGCAAGAATTCAAGTATTCAAAAAAATATGCAAACCATACCATATATCATATCTATGTCGCAAATATCTGTAAATGTAAATTAAAATCTTTATCCCCCTTTTTGTCAAAAATAAAAAAGATAGTATATGTAGATATATTGAGACAATAATAACATGCATAAGATCGATAACATCGAAACAATGCACACAATATCATATCCATGTCATTGCCAAACATATCAACATCCAATGATATCTAAATATAACATCCATATCCACGAAATCAATATCATCGAAAAATATCCATAATAAAATATCACAACCACCAAAAAAATCATATCCAAATACTGCAACCATCATCACCACAAATATCCAAACTAATCACCAAAGTATCATTGCCAACATCACAACTAAAAAAAAATTTACAACCATTTTTTTTCAAACCACATCCAAAATAAAAACAACCTACATAAAAACCAAAATAACTACGCTCCAATAAGTCGGCATCATAGAAGTACTACGGTGTCGGAGCAACCGGATTTGTCGATGTCGAAAGAGGAGTGCCAAAGTATGGAGGATGATAGACAGGAGCAGAACGGGGAGGTTGTACCTCAAAACATCAGGCAATGAATGTCAGAATTCGATTTTCCGAAAACATTTGTCTATTTGAGCGACAAACTTCAAGTAAATCCATTCAATTTTCAAGATCATTCTGCCTATTAAGAAGGCGAGCTTCAAGAGCATCAATCCTATACAGAATACATCGCTCAAAGTCAGAAAGAACAAGAGGAGGACTATTGGTGCGAGGAGGAGCATCATCAGGAATAAGAGTGGATAGTGGATAAGGCTCATCGGTGTGAGGAGGAGTAGATGTAGATGGTTCGGTATTAAAAACAGGCTCGGACTCAAGAGGCGAGGAAAGAGAATCGACATCTTCATCGGGAACACAAGAAGCATTAGGAGTGATATACTTTAACTTCACAATGTACTTAGTGAACGGTCTGTCAGAGGTTTGGATCGGAAATTTTTCAACGGAAATACCAAAATGATCAAGAATCTTAGTAATGACTTTACCAAAAGCGAGAGTGTTGCGAGCATTGACAAGATACCACATATTCTTGCAAAGAAAAAGTGGAAGATTAACGCAAAGCTTCTTTATAATGCAATAAACAAAAAATATGTGGCAGCCGGTATACTTATGACGACTTCCCGCCTTGGGAAAATCCAAAAGCTAAGGATCTTGACGATAAGGCATATATTTTCCTTCATAATATTAATTATAATATATAAACATATGGTAAATAGTATTTTTGCAGATGAACCCAAATATGTTCTATATTTATAATAAACACCTTTAGATATTTAAGAAAAGTAAGGAAAATGTTATATCAAACGTGCGATATTTTCGACTGAACAATATTCATCTTATATCTGCTAAGATAATTTTAGTCTCAAAACATGACTAACGATTCCTAGGGTCACCATAACCCGTTTCACTCAAATACAGAATTTGGTTTAAGGGTACTTCTCTCTACATCTCTGATATACGTCGTTATAATTCTTCAACGTCTTCAGAGAGGTGGCGGATCCTGACAACCAACAATTCTTCAGTGCATTCCCAAACTGTCCAAACCGACGTGCACACCTCAAATCAGACTGCATCCCATACTGGGTGCATTCCATATCACCCATGTTCATTCTGTCATGCAAGATGAACATACTGGACCACTACATCATTAAACTGGCAAGGGACCGAAATGTCCTTAAACTAATATTCGCCTCCAAAATGGCGACAAGGGACCGAAATTTCGTTAAACTAATATTCGCCTCCAAAATGGCGATAAGGGACCGAAATGTCCTTAAACTAATATTCGCCTCCAGAGTGGAGATAATGGACCGAAACGTTCTTAAACTAAAACAATAGAGCCTAAACTGTTAGTGTATATGCCTTAGAGGCCATTACTGTATCATACTAGTTTGTATATTACTTAATGGAAGCTTGGGATATTCACAGTTGTATAGACAATCTTGCTCAAAATGGTAGTATGCTACTTGGTTTGTTTCTAGTTTAATGTGTGCATGTGTTTCTTTTTGCATATCGGCTATACACATTAGTGGAGCCCTTATGATCTTTGCTTAATTACCAGCGTTGTGATGGTGGTCACACTAGTGGGGGCTGGGTAATCTACAAGCACATCCTTATACAGGTCCCTAGTCGTAGGATTATCGAGACGGGGCATCGATACTCCGGAGTAGACTAGCGTATGCGCTTCTCATCCCAGCGGGGGAGATAGTCTGTCCCACAGTCATTAGTACGTCGTACTTGAGATAGTATGCGGGTGCTCGTTAGGTTACGAGTACACTGGACAGGACTTGCTGGGAACTGTTGGTTGGTATTATGCCTATCGTCAGTTATCAGTTCCCAGGTGACATGAGTGTTGGAGATAGTGCCCTCAGAGTCAATTATTGGATCACAGGCACGTGATTGCAATGATTGAGATAGGACCTATACCGTTAGAACAGTCTTACTCAAGATGATAATATGTTATCTGGTTTATCTTTATCATCGTGTACTGTTTCAGGTGACCTTACAGGTCACTATTGCACGTTGATAGAGCCCCTAGGATTCTTGCTTGACTACCAGCAGTATGATGGCGATCATATACGTGGGAGCTGGGGTCTATAAGCACATCCTTAAAAGGTCCCTGGTCGTGGGAATTTCGAGACAGGGCATCGATACTCCAGAGTAGACTAGTGTATACAGTCGAGACCCCGACAAGGGACGGTGGCCGGTCTCACAAGCCACTGGTGTCAATTGGTTCACCTAAGATGTATACAGGTGCTCATTGGGTTATGAGTACACCGGACAGGACTCGCCGGGAACATGCTAGTTGGTCTTATACCTGACGTCAGATAGCAGTTCCCTGGTGACATGTGTACAGGTTAGTTCATCGACCTGAGATCGTCATTTGTCTCGTGTGAGTTCCCACTGTACTTTGATTACTACCCTACCACGGCTCAAAGGAGGCGTGCAAACAGGTTTTAGTTGGGTACAGTCCCGAGCCACATGGAGGCAGTGAGCGGATCTGTAGGGGTTCGTTTCTCCCGGTATTGGGGGTGAGCTCGCGCTGTGTCTAGGAGAGCCATTACATAAAGCCCTCGGCCGAGGCAGGAGATTTACTGGTAGGTATTCCAGTAGTATCTCAGGGTGTTCTGGGCTACACTCCGACACGACTTGTACCGCTTTTGGGGGTCTGATTTTTACCAACCCCTTAGGCCCGCCATGCGATGATCATAGACGAACGGACCGGACTGTATGGATATTGTCACTGACAGGCTCAGTAGGGTGTCAGGATGAGTTCACTCACAGACGTCCCTTTTGGTCAATAGCTGGTAGCCCGTCACGTATGGCTAATACCTCTGACATGCTAGTGGTTAAATCCACAGCCAAAATATTGACGAGTCTTTAGAGTCCCCCACAGACAGTTACTCAAGTTTCGGGCGAAACGCTGTAGAGGCCGTATGGAGATATGGTAGGGTTCGATCGTATACGTGCGGTATTGCACGGATCATGATCGGACGGATAATACTAGCGGGCTTTGGTTTAAGCCGAATCCTAGTATTGTACAGTGTAGATTTTGTCTCTTTGCATTTGTATTCGGTCGGAATACAAATGCGGGTATGTATATACGGTCGCGGGTTTTTTCCTGTAATTTATTGCGGGATCAGGTTTTTGAAGTTGCCAGTTTGCATTCCGTTTCGGCCAGTTTTCCTTTGTTCCTTCATGGCCGGATTTTTCCGATGGAGGGGGTTATTTGCAAGTATGCAAATTAGCTTTGTGAAAGGGGTTTATTTGTAAATGGAGGATTATGATGATAATAGCATCTTTTCTTTTTCTAGTGATCATGGCTTGCATTAATGTGATAGGAAATGAAAGGATTTGGATGAGAAATTGATGTGACCATTTCTTCTTGTTATCACCCATCATTTTCCTTACTTGTTTTAATCCATCTCTTTTCCCCTCCACCATGAGCAAGGGCCGGCCACTTCTAGTGAGGAGAGAGAGGTTCATTATTTTTGTTGGGGAGAAAATCATTCATCTCATTCTATGTTTGTATCAAAAATCCAAAATGCTCATTCCCTCTTGCTCATCATTCTTCTCCTCCATCACAAATGGCAACTTCAAACCCCAATAGAGACAAATGGATTCTACACTACTCTACTTCAACCTAGGACGCGTCGTCTAGCCAACTTCACGCCCGAGTTGCCTCGGTTCAAGAGGTGGGAGCCCGTAAAAAGACTTCTCGATGTAGTGCCCGTTCCGACGAGAAGATGAAGACCGGAGATTCCGCGAGGAGATCGGAGTGGAGGCCGAAGACCGAAGGACACGGATCGCTCGGTATAGCATTCTACCCTCTCTCTAGTTAGCTAGTTATAGGTTAATGGTTACGATCTGGGTTTTTAGGATGCGGTAGTGCCGGTTTAAAGTTAAGAAAAATTTTCGTTTCCGCATTTTGGCCTCGGATAGACGGCCGGGACGCTACCGTAGTCCTACATGGTATCAGAGACACGCCATTAACCTTTACTAGTTTGCTCTAGCGTGTTTAGAACTTCGATCGAACTAAAATTCCAAAAACCGCATTTCAATTTGATCAGTTTCTGTCGAATTTTTGCAGTGGTCAAAAAATTATTTGGTGTATTGCAGAAATACGTATAGGGTTTTCTAAGAGTTCTGTGAAAATTCGGTGCCCTAATTTTACTATTCCGCCGCGGAACCGCGGCCAAACCCATGCTTTAGCCGCGGTTCTGCCGCAACATTGACTCCTCTTTGCACCAAATTTCTACAGTGTCTCTCTGACTTGAAAATAGGGTTTTTGGTATATTCTGTTTGGGCCCAGATTTATTTTGAGTGCTACAGTCGTGCTTGGGGCCCACTTCGGAAAATTTAGTCGATCGAAAATCTTAAACATGTTAGTTCACAGTATTTACATTATATCTGTGACCGTGAATGTCACTTGATCGATAAATCTTGTCTAACTTCTATAGCTTTTTTAGACGGATTTGCGAATGTGACATTCACGTTGATGTTCTGTGTTGTGCTATGATATTGCGGATTTGTCGTGGTGGATAGTCTGGATGCAATGGTAGTACAGTTTGGTTGTATATGTACATTTAATATTGCAGGGCGAGCGTCCGACATATGGACTGCCGTTACTGCCTATTTGTATATTATTCTTTTGGGGCACGACCGAGTTGAGATCGATGTACCCGTTGTATATTTTACTTTCTGTACTAGGATTACCCCGCGGAGGGGTGCACGGGTAGCCGGGTTCTAGAGGGCAACGAGCCCGCATCTCATGGCATTGAGACGGAGAGGGCTTCACTCTAGAATTGGCGGGCTATTCGCCGCACTCGTAGGGGGTACAGGTTGACCCAAGGAGGGGTGCACAATTTACCGGATTCCGTGAAGTGCTGGATGGTCCATTCACGTTGTTGAAGGGGGCTGCCTCGCTTCAGCTTTTGGCGGGTAACTTGCCGCGCCCGTAGGGGTCTAGGATTTCATTGCACAGGCTATCCACACGACCAGGGGAACGTCGGGTTTCAGTAGCGGCTCTATGAAACCCGGGGATCCCAGATATCTGTATTGTTCTGTGATGCTTATTACATTTCTGTGATGTTGCATTTTATCACGCCTTGAGCGAATATTATATATTGATATATATACTAGTAGATATTGTATATGTTTTGCATCCGCGCTAGTCCAGTCCCCGTTCTGTCGTTAGTTAAGTAACCTAACGGGTGATGACGGGACCCAGTGGCGAATGCGTTGGCATATACGTACATCATTATTTTCGTTCTTTATTGGTGTGATCAATTGACGGGAATGCATTGATTCGGATCAATGCAAGCTAAACAAACCTATTCTGATGTTGTTGGAACATTTTTCAAAAAGCTGTTATTGCAAGGACGTTCTCTTTTGTTTTGCATAGTGGTATTCGGTTATGAATATCCAGCACCTCAGTCGACGAGGCAAGGGCCGAGATCCCTTCACCGGGAGTGACCCCTTGGACAAAAGTTTGCGTCAGGGCAATAACTTCACTATAGTCGATTACTTTTGCTTTGCATCGTGATATTCAGTTGGAATATCCTGCACCTCATTCTACGGGGAAAGAGCCGAGATCCCTTCACCAAGAGTGACCTCTTTAGCAAAGGTTTTCGTCACTATATTTTTATAAAAAACTATGCAGTTTCTTCAACAATATCAAGTTCATTACGTTAAAAGTTTTTCGCCAAAAACCAGCTGTAGCCCTCCGTCATTTCCTACAGGTATTATTTAGTATTTGTGCTGCGTTTGTTGACCTAGTTAAGACGTAGTGTTCGGTAGCTAAGTAGTACTTGTTTGTTGCATAAGTGGGATTGGTTAGGACAGTCGTGTGGCCTTGTTGACCTAGTCAAGGGCACGTACGGTTGGATTTAATGCAATCCAGAATAATGACGGGTTGAACTTGACTGACGGTTTATGGTTTGTTGACCTAGTCAAGGTCATAAGCCGCTTGGGGTAAAAATCACATCGGGAGTTTCTAAAGAAACTGAAACTTGCCAGGCATGTGCATACCTTCTGGAGTATGGTAACGTGAGTGGATTCCGTCACGTTATCATGCGATGATAGTTGGATCCCTATTCCCACTGATGAGTTGGTTTACTCCTCGGGTGATCCTGACTAATTCTTCTTTCAGGTTTGGAGGAGAATTTGACGATACAGCGGGAGGTTTCCTAATTAGATAAAGTGATAACCATTCTGATCTAAGTTAGAGTACATGCTGAGTGTTTCTTTTCTCTCTCTCTTTGGCAGCGACCATGACCCGACCCTAAGACTATGACTCAGTGACCAAATTAACCGAACCTTCTTAAACACTGGCTTTTGGATTGTCAGAGTTGCATACCTCATTGCCACTCCTACTTTTACCATTTTCTCCAGGACAACCCTTATTACTACGAACGTCCACTTCCATTGAATAAAACCATCATATGGTTATATACGAACTCGAAGTAATTTATTCGAGGATGGTTTCCGGTTCTGGAGAAAACGAATAGGACTATTCAGTTGTCTTTTCCTTTTACCTTCTCTCAGGTTGCGAGTGCTCCTTGGATTAGGGCAGTACACCCATTACGCAAATTGGATAGTCTTCTTCCAAACCATAGGTAGGTGCCGACCGGTAGGGAATGAAGAAAACCAATTAGCCTAACGATGGTGTACAGAAGGTATTAAGTAAAGGCAAATAAAGGGATTAGTAAGAGGGCAAAGTAAATTGCGACTGTTATTCACGACCAAACCAAGTATTTCTTCGCCAATCCTACGTCACCTTTGTGTTTCTCCAGAACACTCCGTATCACTACGAAGATCCGCAGTTTATTGGATACTCCATCGTATGGTTATATACGAACTCGAAAGGAACTTGTTCCAGTTCGGGGATGGATTCTGGTTCAGGAGAAATAGGAATAAGGTTTATTCAGTTGTCTTTTATCTTCACCTTCTCTCGCATTACGAGTACTCCTAGGATTAGGAGAGTACACCCATTATGCTTATTGGATAGTCTTCTTCCAAACCATAGACTGGTGCCGAACGGCAGGGAAGGAAGAAAACCATTTGGCCTAAAGGGGTGTGCAGAAGGTAACGACTAAAGACATATAAAAGGATTTGGAGAGGTGGCAAAGAAATATACGGTTACAGTTGTGAATTTGGATAATGGAAGAGACATTACTAGGAATACCCGGATACCCCTACGAAACATTTCAATGTTTCAGTTTCACTGTGTACTGTTAAAAGAAAACTGATTTACCAATTAGACACTTGCTCCAGGGTATGTATTTACCAGATATGATTCTTACATCTGTATAGTTTTTACAGATGATGAGTGGGAGTAAGTTATTGGGAATTAGGTGATCATCCTCATTATATCGGAATTCGTTGTAATTGGTGATATTTGAGGAAATCGCCTGGGTTGTTTGCCGGACGGCAAATATTTGGTTTTGAATATCCGTTCTAATGCACCGATTTCAAATTGATATATCTGTACGTCTATTTTTATAGAGTGAGATATACCTTCTTGAAATTATGTCCGTGACATTTACCTATATCAGTGGATAGTTAGGTAAGGAGCATTAAACAGCGGTGTAATTCTTCCTAACCATAAGTACAGTTTTCAACCTACGACACACAGGGAATGAGTTATTAGACTCACGGGACTTATACAGAGTATTGTATGTTGTCCAGTGTCCATTAGGACAGAGGGGTTGGTACCCGTACTATATTCTGTTTACTTTTGACTTCTCTAGTTCTTAGACATGTGTTTCGTAGAAATGCAGGTTCTGAGTTTTGAGAAGTTATAGGTATAAGAGTAAAGTAGAGAACCAGATGTTGCAAGTATCGGGATTCTTCAAGGTGATCGAAGATGTAGATACTTGTGTATGGTATTCAGTTAATAGTAATGATTAAGAGAACTTGCTTCTCTTTCAGGTTAGTCATAATTGGAAGCATTCCTAAGTTGAGTAACGTTGATCGGCCTTTTTCTATTTAGTTGACATGCACTGGAGACAGTTGCATAATTTGAATCTGGTTCTAATTAAATCAGTGCCTCTGTTTCTGTATTGGATATAGAACGGTTCATATCTTGACATTGTTAAGGTACGGGGAGTTGTCCGGCTTATGCTTAAAACCAGACTCTGGATAACTCAAGGCACGTTTCTGTAATGGCTGTTTGTGGGTTGACCCGGGCTATGACGAGGGTTAACGTTCTACCATCTGGAAGATCAATAGTGATATTATTCTTGACTCGCCACAGTTTTAATAAAAATGGATTTTTTCAGAAAACAGTATTGGGAGTATGGTAGAACTGGAAGTGATTCCAGAAACGCAAACGATTACTGAAAATTTGATATGAACCTAAAGATTCAATCTGGTTTGACATTCCATTGGCCACTCCGCAGATATGGTGGGTAACCTCAGGCACTCGAGAGGTATTTCGGTATGCTCAAAGACGGTGACAGGGAGGTTCTTGTTTACCCAGACTTGACACTACTGTGTTCCAGGCTATGAGACCCGGCAGGAGGATGAATATAGCGTCGTTCTAAATTAGCTTTAGAAGTACACGTATATATTATTCTGCCAGAGGGTTGTCGTGGTCAGTGGGAGCAGCGGAAGCATAGTGGACAAGTGGTTTATGTCTATTTATAGACTAAAGCAGATATAGCGGAGATAGATCATCTATTTCTGATGTGACAGTCATAAGTTTGACTTCATCAGAATAGGGGATGGATCTGTTAAGAAGGTAGTAGGGTGTGATGTCCTGGTATTTGGATGACATACACAGAATAGGAAGTGAAGTTCCTATACTACGGTCGGTTATACTTTGGTTGTCACACAGTGGTTTCTCCACATAGGATATTAAACCAGTCCTGGAGAAACGATCGGAAGAAGTTTTAGAACATAAGTGGATGTTCTAGGGATTTGATAACGGCATCCTCCTTCGGGAGACGGTTATCATTCCAGGCTTCCAAGGTGACCTGGATGACAGAGTGGCTGTCAGAGTTATAGTTTTCCCTCTGACGAGGGGCAGTATTTTGGACAGGTGGTCCAAGCGGATACTGAGGGAGGTGTGGCGTAGGATACTGATTAAGTTCAGTTGACGATACAGTCTGAGAAGTTTGGATTTGGAGTTCATTTATGAACTAGGTCCCATCAGATATCCAGACATACTCTAAGACAGGTATTGCTCATTTCGGGAGATGGCTTTCTCCGCGAACTTGAGATAAAGAGAGACATAGAAAGAAACATTAGAGCGGATCCACTCACTGAGGCTATTCCTCGAATGCATTAGTTTAGCAAGCATGTTTTTGTGAGACTGATTAGTAGAGGAGTTGGGTGTTCGGTATCACACGGGCTGTGAGTATGCGACATCGCAATAGTTAGTCTTGAGTGCAAGTGGGAGATTGTTGGAGATAGTGCCCTCAGAGTCAATTATTGGATCACAGGCACGTGATTGCAATGATTGAGAGAGGACCTATACAGTTAGAACAGTCTTACTCAAGATGATAGTATGCTATCTGGTTTATCTTTATCATTGTGTACTGTTTCAGGTGACCTTACAGGTCATTATTGCACGTTGATAGAGCCCCTAGGATTCTTGCTTGACTACAAGCAGTATGATGGCGATCATATACGTGGGAGCTGGGGCCTATAAGAACATCCTTAAAAGGTCCCTAGTCGTGGGAGTTTCGAGACAGGGCATCGATACTCTAGAGTAGACTAGTGTATACAGTCGAGACCCCGACGAGGGGCGGTAGCCGGTCTCACAAGCTACTGGTGTCAGTTGGTTCACCTAAGATGTATACAGGTGCCCATTGGGTTATGAGTACACCGGACAGGACTCGCCGGGAACATGCTAGTTGGTCTTATACCTGACATCAGATAGCAGTTCCCTGGTGACATGTGTACAGGTTAGTTCATCGACCTTAGATCGTCATTTGTCTCGTGTGAGTTCCCACTGTACTTTGATTGCTACCCTACCACGGCTCAAAGGAGTCGTGCAAACAGGTTTTAGTTGGGTACAGTCCCGAGCCACATGGAGGCAGTGAGCGGATCTGCAGGGGTTCGTCTCTCCCGGTATTGGGGGTGAGGTCGCGCTGTGTCTAGGAGAGCAATTACACAAAGCCCTCGGCCGAGGCAGGAGATTTACTGGTAGGTATTCCAGTAGTATCTCAGGGTGTTCTGGGCTACACTCCGACACGACTTGTACCGCTTTTGGGGGTCTGACTTTTACCAACCCCCTAGGCCCGCCATGCGATGCTCATAGATGAACGGACCGGACTATACGGATATTGTCACTGACAGGCTCAGTAGGGTGTCAGGATGAGTTCACTCACAGACGTCCCTTTTGGTCAATAGCTGGTAGCCCGTCACGTATGGCTAATACCTCTGACGTGCTAGTGGTTAAATCCACAGCCAAAGTATTGACGAGTCTTTAGAGTCCCCCACAGACAGTTACTCAAGTTTCGGGCGAAACGCTGTAGAGGCCGTATGGAGATATGGCAGGGTTCGATCGTATACATGCGGTATTGCACGGATCATGATCGGACGGATAATACTAGCGGGCTTTGGTTTAAGCCGGATCCTAGTATTGTACAGTGTAGATTTTGTCTCTTTGCATTTGTATTCGGTCGGAATACAAATGCGGGTATGTATATACGGTCGCGGGTTTTTTCCTGTAATTTATTGCGGGATCAGGTTTTTGAAGTTGCCAGTTTGCATTCCGTTTCGGCCAGTTTTCCTTTGTTCCTTCATGGCCGGATTTTTCCGATGGAGGGGGTTATTTGCAAGTATGCAAATTAGCTTTGTGGAGGGGGTTTATTTGTAAATGGAGGATTATGATGATAATAGCATCTTTGCTTTTTCTAGTGATCATGGCTTGCATTAATGTGATAGGAAATGAAAGGATTTGGATGAGAAATTGATGTGACCATTTCTTCTTGTTATCACCCATCATTTTCCTTACTTGTTTTAATCCATCTCTTTTCCCCTCCACCATGAGCAAGGGCCGGCCACTTCTAGTGAGGAGAGAGAGGTTCATTATTTTTGGTGGGGAGAAAATCATTCATCTCATTCTATGCTTGTATCAAAAATCCAAAAAGCTCATTCCCTCTTGCTCATCATTCTTCTCCTCCATCACAAATGGCAACTTCAAACCCCAATAGAGACAAATGGATTCTACACTAATCTACTTCAACCTTGGACACGTCGGCTAGCCAACTTCACGCCCGAGTTGCCTCGGTTCAAGAGGTGGGAGCCCATAAAAAGACTTCTCGATGTGGTGCCCGTTCTGACGAGGAGATGAAGACCGGAGATTCCGCGAGGAGATCGGAGTGGAGGCCGAAGACCGAAGGACACGGATCGCTCGGTATAGCATTCTACCCTCTCTCTAGTTAGCTAGTTATAGGTTAATGGTTACGATCCGGGTTTTTAGGATGCGGTAGTGCCGGTTTAAAGTCAAGAAAAATTTTCGTTTCCGCATTTTGGACTCGGATAGACGGCCGAGGCGCTACCGTAGTCCTACAATGAGTACAGCTTAGTCCGTTGACTTGATACTGTCACTTTGCTTCGAGTGTGTTCCCACTGTTCTTTGATTACTACCCTTCCACGGCTCAAAGGAGTCATGCAAACAGGTAGTAGTTGGGTGCAGTCCCGAAGCAGTTGGAGGCAGTGACGGTTAGACAGGATTCGTCTCTCCCGGTATTGGGGGTTGATATCGCGCTGTGTCTAGGAGAGCCATTACACAAAGTCCCTGGCCAGGGCAAGCGAGATATACTGGTAGGTTTTCCAGTGTTATCTCAGGGTGTTCTGGGCTACACTCCGACACGACTTGTACCACTATTAGGGGACTGACGTTTACCGCCCCCCTAGGCCCGCCATGCGATATTCTCAGACTAATAGACTGGACTGTACGGAGATTGTCACATTCAGGCTCAGTAGGAGTTCGGATGGGTTTACCTCATCGGCCTTCTTATCGACATCTACCTGGGGACCGTTACGTACAGCTGGTGCCGCTTGCGGTCTGTGGTTAAACCCACTGCCAGCGTAGTGTCGAGTCTTTAGAGTTCCACACAGAGAGTTTCCCTGCACTGAGCGAAAGGTGTAGAGGCCGTATGGTTTTACGGCAAGGCTACGATCACTTACGTGCACTTGTGCGCATATGCTGTTCGGGCAGACAATGCTAGTATGCTTTGGTTTAAGCCGGCTCCTAGTATTGTATGGATGGATTAGTTTTGTCTTCTGTGCATTCGCATTCTACGGAATGCGGATGCGGGTGTGTATGCACGGTTGTGAAGAGCAAAGAAGGAGGAGGTGCCTCATTAGGGTTTTGACCGTTGGTTCGGTCAAAACCATTATGAGGTGGGAAAATATTTACTAATCTTTTTAATGATAATTATGTTATGGCTAATTGCTTTGACCATTTGACCATGCTTGACCATGTTGACAATTTGACTATTGTTGACTTGGAGTTTTCTTGAGAGCACTAGATCCTTCTTTTGCTTTTTGCTTTGGATTTGATTTGTGATGATAATGGTCATATCAATGTAGCCATCAATTTTATCATGATAAGAGATTAGTAATTATTTGTTTTATGGTTCATTATCTCTTAAGGATTCTCTCTCTTCATCTTTAAGCTCCCATGGTTCCTCCTCCTTCTTCCTCTCTTGATTATTTTTCTATAGCTCTCATGTGTTGAGAAGAATAGAAACAAAATAGATAAACAAATCCACCATCATCTTCTACACCCCCTAGGACATTAAGAGTAGCACACTTGTTGCCCTAGTTAGCTCGGCTTGAGGTGGAGCTCGGATTACAAACTCTCGGGTGGATCGTCTTCGACTGAAGGAGGCCGCGGAGGTGACCAAGATCCGGATCGATCCTTGGAGCTTGCATGGACGAGTAGGAAAGCGGAGAGAAGACCCGAAGGACTTGGTTCGGGAGGTATAATCTCTTGAGCATAGTAGATAGAACCACTTATAGTTTGTTAGCAATGGTTTGGCAAAAATCCTCAAGTTTTTAGTCCATGTTACCTTGTGTCAAAAAATTGTTTTTTACCTATTCCGCCTTCCCGTAAGCACCGGGGTGGGTAACGTGGACTTACAGTGGTATCAGAGCCTCGCTAAACCATTACTAACTTCCTAGGAAAGTGTTAGAAATTCGATCGCTGGAAAAAATTGCAAAACACGTCAAAAAGGGCACTTTTCTGTCGTTTTTAAAAACTGGTCCAAAAATTTTTCAGGGGACCTTAAAAATACGTGCAGGGTTTTCTGGGGAAACTGTAGAAATTTGGGCGCCTGAGTCACTCAGAAGACCGCGGATCCACGACCGATCCAAGCGATCCGCCGCGGATCCGCGGCCGGGTTGACTCGGCCGCGCACCAAATTTCTTCTGGGGTTCTCTGTGATGGTTTTGTGATTTTTGAGATAGTTTGTTTCTTTCCAGATTTTGTTGAGTACTGTGTTGTACTTGGGGTAGTTTCAAATCAAGTTATCGATCGAAATTCTAAGTACTTTTGCTAATCGGATATTCTGTGATGTGATATATGTATTGAACGTCTAATAATCGCTATACATCAATTAGTGGGGGTTATACATATCTGTGATCTGTGATGTTGGTTTGTGTATATGAACTTGTTGGATTGTCGCGGATGAATAGCCGGGGTTTGTGAGATGAGAGTTTCTTTATCTTTCATTTAATGTAATATGTAAATTGATGTAATATTATTTTATGGCCGCACATCCGGGATGAGGTTGTAGCCGCCATTGTATATTATTTCTTTTACTGTTTTGCTCCTAGGATAGACCCAAGGTGGGGTGCACAAACTACCGGGTATTTTGAAGTGCCAAGTGGCCTACTCACGTTATTGAGGGAGGTTGCTCCACTTCGGGTACTTGGCGGGTAGTTTGCCGCACCCGTAGGGGTCTAGGGTGGGATTTGGCTATTCATCGTGACCGTGTAATCCGTTTTTCGTTGCAGGCTCGAACGAAACGCGAATTCCTAGCATATCCAATGTGTTCATCTGTGATCTGGAATGACTATCATTGCATCTGACGAATGTATATGTCTATATATGATATCTAGAAGGCGTTGCTTATGTTTTGCATCCGCGTTAGTCCAGCCCCCGCTCTGTCGTTAGTTAAGTTACCTAACGGGTGATGACGGGGCCCCGTGGCAAATGCGGATGGCATAAGCGTACGTCATATTTTCGTTGTTTTCTGCAATGGTAGGATTAATTGATGGGACGCATTAAATCAATGCAAGAAAATAAACCAAAGTTAAAATCGTTGGAACAATTTCAAAACCACTCGGTTTCTTTTCAAAACAGAAAACTTTTAAGTGCGAAACGAGGAAAATTCAAGCCGAACTATGAAGGTCCGTACATCATAGATAAGGTCTACCGGGGTGGGGCCTACTTGCTCATGGATATGCATGGCGAAAGACCCTTCCGGCCAATAAATGGCCGATTCCTCAAAAGATACTACGCCTAACGGGTTACGATTCAGGTCAACGATAGATAACGACGCCTGTGTCCGCTCGCTATCTTCCTGAGGCAGAACCCTGAAAGTAGTATCCAGAAAATCCGTTGCCTCAAAATGGTAACAGTGGACCACTACGTTCTCAAACTAGCCATGGACCGAGATATCCCAAAACTAACAATGGACCGGAATGTCCTTAAACTAGTGCGTCGCCTCAAACATGGCACATCGTCCCAAATATGGCGATATCCGCCCTTGAGATCTGTGTTGCAATTGAAGTCTCAACAGCAGAAGTTGCAACTCAAGTACTACCGGCTTACACAGCTATCGCAGCAATGAAGTCGCTTCCCAAGTCCCGTTGGAAAACAGATGGGTCGCAAAAAAACACCGGTATGTCCACAAGCAAAATGGGCACGGATGAAAACCCGAAAGGGCGCCGTGAGTAAAAATAGCATGGCTACCGGCAAGTTTGTGAAAACCCGGAAAGACGCAATCTCGTTAAAAAAACGGTATGTCCACAAGCAAAATAGGCACGGATGAAAACCCGAAATGATGCCGTGAGTAAAAACAGAAGGGCTACCGGCGAGTTTGTGAAAACCCGAAAAGGTGCAATCTCATAAAATTTTCACTTACGAGATCCTCTCAACTCGTAAGAAGAACTCCCCCTATAAGACCCTCACGGCTCATAGGATTCAAAAGCCTTAAGCTATAGGCACTTAAACCTATTCTTAAGTCATCATATCCCCCAAGTTGTCCTACAAGTGGTCTAATATTGGCCCTTGTATACAATCCGCGGGCATAAATAAATATAGCCCTCACTCGGTTCCCCCAATGGCGCGAAATGTCCCCATATGGTGAATGACACTTATAAGTCCCCTCGACTTATAGGGAGAAAACACTCTTGTAAGATCCTTATGACTTGCAAGGGAGAGCACACACTTAGGAATCCTCACGATTCGTAAGGAGAAAATACACTTACGAGATCCTCACGACTCGTAGGAAGAAATAACTTTATGAGACCCTTAAGGCTCATAAAATCGAAAAGTCTTAGTCAACAGGATCCTAACACTGTCTACTAAGCCATCTTTGTTCAAATCGACAAAGGCAAATGATGATTCGCTCCTGGCAATATTCCAGTGGTAGCGATGTTGATGCCTAAACAGGTGTCAAGGCAAATGATGATTCTCTCCTGGCAATATTCCAGTCCCAGCGATACTGATGCCAAGATTGGGATCAGATCTTAAGTTCCATACTCGCAATAAAAAATCGGCGAGCAAAAAATGCATATAAAAATAGCCGAAATGATGGGACAACTCGCAATAAAAATCAGCGAGCAAAAAATGCACATATAAAAACAACCGAAATGTTTGGGCAACTCGTAATAAAAAGCAGTGAGTAAAAATATAAAAATAGCCGAAATGATTGGGCACCGCGATAAATAGCCGAAATGATTGGGAAATCGTGACTTTCGCGATATGAAAAGCTGAAAAGATTGAGCATCGTGGAAATAAAAAAAATAAAAAAAAATAAAATTTCCTCTGCCCTGTAGGTGAGTCTACACCGACCCCTGTATACAATCCATGGGCATAAATGAAAAAAGGGAACCATATTTTACCACCAGGCTCCGTCAAAGGGAGCTCAAATGGAAAAAAAGGGAACCATATTTTACCACCAGGCTCCGTCAAAGGGAGAGCCAGATCTCGACGGCAACATCCACAGTTTAGAGATCAGTTCGGAGTTCATTCTCATTCCAGTAGGATGTAGACACAACGTCAACAAAGGCTTCAAATAGCCAAAATAAAAAGGAGTGACGACAAAATCCCAGCTCCAACCCGATATTCTTCTCGTTACAGCAGACGTAATGTCAACAAAAGCTTAAAATAGCCGAAAAAAAGGAGTAACGGCAAAATCCCAGCTCCAGCTCGACATTCTTCTCGTTACAGCAGACGCAATGTCAACAAAGGCTCCAAATAGCTGAAATAAAAAAGAGTGACGGAAAAATCCCAACTCCAGCTCGACATTCTTCTCGTTACAGCAGACGCAATGTCAACAAAGGCCCCAAATAGCCAAATCAAATCGAAGCAAAGCCATAGTCCTAGTTTCAGGGTCTCGATGGTAAGTCATATAAAACCTAAGAGACTATCGGAGATCATCCCACACCAGCGCGGAGTGGTTATGACTCCTCGGGGCTCCAAACTGAGCATAACCTCAAGTAAAAAGCGACATGGAAAATTCCTAACGCTTGCTCTTCCGACGGTCATATAGCTTAAGGAGATTACTTGAATACGTCTTGTCCGGACCCTAAAGGGATCAGAGGCACGACAGTCGTGAGGCTATTCGAACAACAGCTTAAAGACTTCATATCGAGGAATACATCAGCCAACGCGACGGTACCACGGACCAAGGTCCTAGTACCACAAAACCTAACAGACCTCTGTTGCAAAGAGCAGGGGTTATCTATATATAACGTTAGGACAAGTTTGCCTGTAAACCCAAGGGAGGTAAACTAAACAAACTCCAAAATGAGTCCATAAACTAAACAAACTCCAAAATAAGTCCATAAACTAGAAACTCCGAAACGAGTGAATAAACTACAAACTCCGAAATGAGTACATAAACTACAAACTCCAAAACGAGTGAATAAACTACAAACTCCAAGATGAGTGCGTAAACTAGAGACTCCGAAATGAGTGAATAAACTACAAACTCCGCAATGAGTACATAAACTACTTTACGCCAAGTCAAGACATGGAAGGAAAGAGAAGCGCTAGTATGAAATAAAATATGTCTTTTATTCATGAGTCAAAATGAATACAAGATACTCTTATTTATGAATTAAAATGAATACAAAAAAGGAGAATATACAGCAACAAAAATGTCTAAGTCGGCGGACGGTTCAATAATCCAGCAAGTTCGTCATTTTTCCGCTGTACTTCTGCTTCGAGCTCTATCAGTGCCGCAAGACGAGTCCCTGCCTGTGTCTGTTGATTCTGGTATGAAGCAAACTGACTCTCAAGCTCTTTCTCTGCGACCTTGTGGGCTTCAACCATCTCACATGTAAAAATAACGGTTTTGTCAAGAGCCGCCACCTCTGTAATGGCTTCTTGAAGCACCCGCCAAATTTCGTATGCACGAGTGGTCTTGACAGTGAGCTGGGCTTGAAGCTCCCCTAAAGCCTTTGAAGCCAGCTACCTTACCGAAAACTTCCGGTTGAGCCTTTTCTCGCACGACTGGAGATTGGCTGCACATCGTTCGATCCACCCATGCAGGCTCGCCTTTACAGACAAGACGTCGGAGGGACGGCGTATGCATTCAATCCCATGTAGACAAGCCTCTACTCTGCGGTAGTACTCAACCCAGGTACGCACCAATGCCTCGTCATGATAAGTGGCAAGAACAAATAAGGAAGCGTTGGTTTCAACAGCGAATTCTTCGGCCGCGACAGAAGTACCAGTGTGAAGATCTTCGATTAGAGCCGCCAGGGAATAATGCTATGTTTTGTCATCCTCTCAAATTCGCGTCGGGCGTAAGGGCCTGATGGCATGGAGATCCGAAACTCTAATGAAGTCAGGGATGGAAAAGCTGTGAAAATATATGTGCGGTCAGTTGTATTTCTAAATATAGAGTAAACAAAACGATGCCAAGGATAAAACATCACTTACCCACAGTCATGCAAGGCGGGTTTGAGAGATCTCCAGGTCCATCAAGAATCTCGACTTTATCGTCGGCTTCCAGAACTATGGTTTAAAATGAAGGGCATATCAGCATCATTATAAAAATGTAAAATAAAAAAGGCAAAAGAATACCGACCTTGGCCAGAAGAAATGACTATGCTTTATGGAGGTATCGCTTGTGGGGCCGCCATATCAAGCAAACGCTAGAAGGTTTTCCTCGGAGAAAGATCCACGATGGAAGCCGCCAGATCCCGTAATTCTGAGGGAAAGAAAGGTTCGGATAACGGAGGGATCGTTAAACAAAATGTATATGTATATAAGACTACCTTCGATGCTTCTCCCGTCCTGAGCTGGAGGGATGGCAACTTCGGCAGCCTCCTCTACACCTTCAGGTGCATCACTGAGGATATTTGTGAAATGTATAGCTGGCATGGCAGTCTCCAATAGAGAGACAAAAGACGCCGCTGAAAGCCCCAAGATGGGGATAACAGTTTCAGCAATCTCTTCTACACCCTCCGGTGCGTCACTAGAGATATCCATAGGATCTATAGCCGGCAAGACCACCTCTGCTGGAGGAGTAGACGCTAAAGGGACAGAAGCCATCACTGGGAACTCCACAGCGGGGATAGTAGCTTCAGTGATCTCCTCTACACCCTCCGGTGTGTCACGAGAGATACTCGTAGAATCCACATCCATGGCTCGATCTGGGCTCGAAATTACTCCCGCTGCAGAAGGCCCTACAAATTTTTGTTTAAAAGATAATGCAACGTGAAAGTAATACAAATTATTTGCTGAAAAGGGCAAGAAATATACGTACCAATACCTTAAGGAGCTTGAAGGATGTTCTGTTCGAGCCGCTGCGCTTTTTTGTTCAGATGCGCTCGTCGGGCTTCAATCGAAAATGGATCCCTACCCGCTTTCAAAGCAGCTTCATCTTCAGAGGCGTCCAACACCAGCTATTTCAAAGCATGTTCCTCTTCTAGCGTTAAAGGAATTATCGGCAACATGGCTGGAGCCGGATCGGCATCATGAAATACGACAGTGGGAGGTTTTCCTATCCGGGAGGGAACGTTTTCAGCCTCGTCTTGTGAACGCTTTAAAGCCTCAGCCAACTGCGCGGCTTCCTCGGCAGATAAACCAGGAAAGAGAAGACCGTCGTCCGGCTCCTACGTAGATATCGGCTCGTCCTGAATAAAAAGCTCGGATTCAAGCAAAGTGTCGAGTAGGCCGGTGACCGATTTCTTTCTTCTTTTGGAGCCTGTGCTAACACTAGCGGAGGAGCGCTTCCTCCCCTTTGGAGCTTTGGTACGGCGCTGCCCAACTTCGCCTTCGGTATCACCCTTTGGCGACACCACTGCTGGTGCTTTATCAGGAGCCTCTACCTCAGCTCTAGTACATACTGGCATGCCAGCAGTATGGGGGACTGATTCTGCTGGAGCGGCTTTAGGGATAAGCACCGGACCGCTATCCCTCAGAGGAGGGCGAACAACCGACCGCGGCCGCAATGGAGCACTGATAACTTGAGCTGGAGCAGGAGCTCTATACTCAAAAGCACCCATATCTCTTTTGCGATGATGGGACTGACCCGATGGCGATACCATCCCTTGAAGGGTCCCAGAGGCCTTGGAAGATAGTCGGGCTCCGGGATCATGAAAAGAGAGCACGTATTCAACCGTATGAAGTGATGGATAACATCGCGGGCTTCCTCCAGAGAGGGAGTAGGCTTAACTAGAAAGGCTTCAAGGGGGACACTATGGTTGTAGCCTAACTGCTGGGTGAAGCAATGTGGATTATACCGCATAAAGATGGCAATATTATTCCGGCGGAACACCAGATACCCTGGCCCGATTGAGTATAAGTGCATGATCTCTTTTGGCTTTAAAGTTAGAACCCCATTCTTTGATAAATCAAATAACTGTTGAACGGGTCCCGCAGGAGCAGAAAGGACGCGATCGCTGAAAATCATCCCGCCTTCATTTGAATACGGATTAAGTAATACGCGCAAAGCCCCTAACTGGGTCGGGTCAGGAGCGGAAGCATCAACCAGCCTCATAATCTGTGGGAATGTGTACAACTCATAGAAAGCAGGTCGCCGATGCGTGGCAAAAGCCCCTAACACGTGCATCTCGATCCACGACGTGAAGTAGTGGAGGGAGAAATTCACGGTATCCGCACCTAGGTTCGAAGTATTGGCGGCAGTGCCTAACACATGATATAGATGCGACAATCCCGCAACACCAACAGCTAATCGCGTTCCTTCAGCTATGCGGTGAGCAGGGTAGAAAATAGGGGCTCTCATGAAACGTCGATACATCGGCATGGTGAACCAGCTAAGCCAGAGACTGATAAAGCTGATAAAGAAAGTTTCTTTGTCCATGCCAAGGGCCACGATCGCATCAAAAGCCACGGCCGACGAGTTTAGAATATAAAATTGCGGCAGGTCTTCTTCTTTGGCCGGCAATTTCTTCAACCCGAATCCAAAAGGATCTTCCATTTTCACGAATTTTGGAGACTTCTTGGATAAGACATTCTTGCGGAGAAAGCAGGTAATGAAAGCGTCAAAAGTGACACTTTGCCCTTCCGATGTCACGAGCAGTTTTTCAAAAATACCAGGGCCTTGATTAGACTCGGGTGCTTATGACGAATGGCGTTCTCCGTCGCCAGGCTATCAAGCATAAAGGGCGCCATAGCAAAGACGTACTCATCAGAAGGCAGCAACTCTTCGTAATGCTCTCCCTTGATCGGCAACCCTGAAATTTCACGAAACTCCTCCAATGAGATCGAGACTTCGTGATCCCCTAATAAGAACGTGTTCGTAGTAAGATTCTGTTGGTTCAAGAAAGCCTTGACCCACCAAACGTGAGGAGCGTGATAGTAGAATAATGATGCATATACTGCTTGGTACAACCCAACCTTCTGCAGCCGTGCGTATTGGACGGAGAGAATGTATCGAGCCCAAGAAAGGTAGCCCATAGGATGGCGCAGGGTAACGCCTACCTTATACACCTGCCCCTAAGGTCGAGCTTCATCCTGACATATCCGGCGTCCCAAGATATCAATGGCTATCATAGGTTGATTAGGTATCCCAGTCGTCGACGGCTCAAGCCGGCCCGTGGGGGTCCAATTAACCGCTTCCACCGCATAAGCCGTGCGCGGACGCTCTATCAATAACATCGAGCGGATAGGTTCTCTTGGCACTTTATAAGTAAAGCTATGGCAGTCCCTGATGATATGATCGTACCACACACCCCCACAAGAGAAGACTTGTTTGGTCCTTGTCATGCGCCCTAATCATCACCATAACTTCCTCGTCCGATGGCGATTGCGGAAAAGCAACTTCTGAGCGAGTGTAAGGGAAGTCAGGAAGTGAGACCATTGTTCCTGAAATAAGAGAAAGAAAAACTCATTAAAAAACGCGATGTTTGTTTCATGGAGCCACGGGCTGCAAAACCAATGGACCCCACAAAATCAATATGGCGGCTCACCAATGATGAGGCAAGATAATCATTGCGAGAATCAAAAAGAATTCTCATTAAATAGATACTAGAGTTTAAACAACTCTTAGCACCCTAAAAAATGATGAATGATGAAAATGATGAGTACTGTTAAAAGGCCCAACGAAGTTAAATCTGTGAAAGTGAGGCTAAAACCCTAAAAAGAAGATATGGTCAAGAGCACCCGGGAATAAATTTCCCAAAAGGCCTCTAATACTTTCAGAGCTAAGCTCTTTAATGAGGAATCAAATTCTTTTTAAACAATGGAATTAAATTCCAGAAACCCCCATAATAGGAAAATGAAGAAAACAGAATTAAATTCCAAAGATCCTCAAGGATCGGAGGAGAAACGCCCGATCTTCGAAAACATCAAGGTTTACTACACAAAAAAAAATTATGTCTTTGTGGATCTCTAAGAGACCAGTTCCAGAAAAGAGCAAAGCTTTTGCGATGGATTTAAAATCCAGAGAAAATTAGAGAAAAGGGTTTCTTGTTCCTAAGAGACAAATTTCGTTCAAGATCTTTACCCAAAAGAGTTCTTTTTGATAGAGTTTAACTCTGAAATTTTAGCGGGCAGAGAACTAAGCTCTGAATGGAAAATTAAATTCTCAAGAGAAAGACTGAGGAAGAAGACGAAGAAACAGTGTCCATCTCAAGAGTCAAGCCCTCGCATTTATAAGACATGATGGGAGCAGTTCATCTCCCCATTCCTCTAGTCAACCCAACGGCTGTAAAAGTGGACAGCATTATACTTACGTGCAAGCCACGTGTGAGCAACGTTGTGGGGGCATTTGTTCCCTCATAAAAAAAGAAGATGAGAGAAAGAAAGGAGAAACTCCCCACTATTTGATCCTCACGTGTTAAACACATGAGCGCGTATATGTAAGGCATATTGGCGCTGCCATTAAAACTATAAGAAGGCTAAACAAGCCTCACGTGCCAACACGTGAGCGCCTATAAATAGGTGCTAAAATTAAACTACAATTAGGCTAAACCAGACTCACGTGCCAACACGTGAGCGCCTAGACGCTGTAATTAAACTACAAGTAGGCTAAACAAGCCTCACGTGCCAACACGTGAGCGCTTATAAATAGGCGCTGCAATTAAACTACAACCAGGCTAAACCAACCTCACATGCCAACACGTGAGCGCCTAAGCGCTGCAATTAAACCGCAAGCCTCACGTGTTAACACGTAAGGACACCTCCCTGCGTATAATTAAATTCTACTTAATAACTTAATAAACCATTGGATCAAGGATCCAACGATGATTAAACATAGAATTAAATTCTATTGGAGAGAATATTTTCTGTTAAACAGAGAGTTAGTGGATTAAAGATCCAAAATATTTCCTATATCTTCCTAAACAGAGAAAAATTATACTCCGTTAAACTGAGCACCCTTGGATTAAAAATTCAATGGTGCTTAAAATGCCACCGCTCGATAGAATTTTATTCTATATATGGGAGAATATCCCAAATCTTGTTAAAAATAAGAACAATATCTTCTATAAAACCGAAGTTCTTGGATCAAAGATCCAACGGTGGGTAAAATTCCCCAGATCATTTCTGAAACCAATTAAATCAATAGGGATCTCTCAATGAGAGATTTTCTGATAATTAAACAAACTAAGGAGGCGGAGAGAGACACAGAGAGTAGAACCCCCCATAAGCTTCTAAAAAAACTAAAGCAGAAAACTTCAGAAAGGAACAAAGAAGAAGATCTCCCTCCTCAAGAAACTCTAGGTAAATAAAAAGAGAGAGATCAAAATATCTCATTTACCTATTGAAGGGTTTAACCCTTTTAAAAGAACTTAGTTCTTTCTCTAGATCTGAGATCCACAAGATAAGTCTCCCACAAGTTGAGAATTTAATTCACATCGGGAAGAACTTGTTCTTGAGAATCAGAAATTCAGAAAAGAATTATGAATTGAATTCCTCAAAACAAAGCATATAAGGAAAAAACCTAGCGCCCAGCGCCTCACGTATCCCTCACGTGGGTGCCACAGAAGAAAGGAGTACTTAGCACTCATCGAGTAGCGCCTTACGTGTCCCTCATGTGGGCGCCACAGAAGAAAGAAGTGCTTAGCACACATCGGGCAGCGCCCAACGCCTCACATGTCCCTCACGTGGGCGCCACGGAAGAAAAGAGTGCTTAGCACTCATCGGGCAGCGACGCCCAGCGCCTCACGTGTCCCTTACGTGGGCACCACAGAAGAAAAGAGTGCTTAGCACTCATCGGGCAGCGCTTAGCTCCCAGCGCCTCACGTGTCCCTTACGTGGGCGCCACAGAAGAAAAGAGTGCTTAGCACTCTAGTGCCCAGCACCTCACGTGTCCCTCACGTGGGCGCCACAGAAGAAAAGAGTGTTTAGCACTCATTGGGCGGTGCTCGTCACCTCACGCACTCCCCCACGTGGACGCCATAAAGAGCGCCTAGCACTCCATATAAAGATAAAAGAAGTAAAGTGGTTCACACTTATTAGTTAATTCCCCATGACTGAAAACTTCACATGATCATATATGGGTGTCAGAACTTATATAAGTGCTCAGTACTTTTTGCATAAAAGGGAGACTGATTAAACAGAGCCCAACCAAGTGCTTAGCACTTTTCAATAAAAAAAAGACCACTGAGTAGATCAAGCCCAAATTAGCTAGGCCCTCTGAGGAAAGAACCTTCTTGATCCAAATTAACCGATCCCATATGCTTATGATTGCCCAAACTAATCTCAGTCTCACATATGACTATTGATCTTTCAATTGATGATATCCCAAATGATATTCATCTTATATCTCCTAAGATAATTTTAGTCTCAAAACATGACTAACGATTCCTAGGGTTACCATAACCCGTTTCCCTCAAATACGGGATTTGGTTTTGAGGTTACATCTCTCCACACCTCTGATATACGTCGTTGTAATTCTTCAACGTCTTCAGAGAGGTGGCGGGTCCCGACAACCAACAATTCTTCAGTGCATTACCAAACCATCCAAACCGACGTGCACACCTCAAATCAGACCGCATCCCATACTGGGTGCATTCCATATCACCCATGTTCATTCCGTTACGTAACAAATACACATGCACGCAAGATGAACACACTGGACCACTACGTCCTTAAACTGGCAAGGGACCGAAATGTCCTTAAACTAATATACGCCTTCAAAATGGCGACAAGGGACCAAAATTTCCTTAAACTAATATTCGCCTCCAAAATGGCTATAAGGGACCGAAATGTCCTTAAACTATTATTCACCTCCAGAATGGTGATAATGGATCGAAAAGTCCTTAAACTAAAACAATAGAGCCCAAACGCTCTTTTGTTGGATCCTAAATAAAAATGATCCTGAAATCTCGTTAAGTAGATCTTAGTCTCAAATTGGACTAATGTATCCTTAACAAAAACAAATCAAGCCCCAAATGCTCACATACATTTAAGTCGATCTTAATCTCAAAATAGATTAACGGTCCTTAAATAAAAAACTCAAATCTAAAATATACGGATTTGGACTAATCCACGCCCTACGGGCGACAACATAAATTAGTCTCCGTATATAATTCACGGGCAACCCAAAATAAAAACAAGCATACACACGACACGAAGTGAACCTCCGGAGCAGGAGAAAGTGGTTATCTTGATGCGGTAACGTAATTAACTGCAGGGGCTTACGCCTGCAGGGTAGAGCGTCCCCACAATCAAAAAACCCTCGCAAATGAGGGGGGATATGATAAAGTCTGCTACAACGATCGCGTCCATCCAAACCTCCGATATACGGTGCCATAAATCAACTTGGAATCTTCGGAGAGGTGGACGAATAAATCCAAATAGTATCTGCCCCCAGATTCAGGCAAGACGATCCATCCCGATTCGTCTCTGTTTTCGGCGATGAACACCTCTTTCGCGAGGATATACAGCGGGCTGGGGATGAAGAGCATTATAATCTTCCTTCTCCGTGGATTGATGATTGAGGCGCTGCGTCCTGACCTTTTCATAAATGGTCATTTCGCGGCTGTGATTGTCTCGGCTCTTTTGACAAACATCTTTTATTAACCTGTCAATTTGCTCTTCCAACGACGGACTTAACGTTTTTAGAATGGGATCTCGCTCCGATTTGACGTCACGGCTATTTGGAAAAGCGTTTTTCCCTTCACTGGAGCTATTTATGACGCGGAAACTGTGGAACCGCTCACGTTTCATGGACCGAACATATCCTAGCCCGATTGTCTCCATCTTCCCGTTGGGCATCTTTCGTTGAGTCCCGGGAATATCCCAGATCTTTTTGTAGAATTGGGCTTGTCGAACAGTTTTTTCGAGAGGTACACCTTGGCATCTTAACAGTCTCTTTAATCCATCCGCGTAATATCTTGGCAGACAGATTGGTTGAAGCCTGTCGAGTGCAAAATCGGCACCATGCCAAACTTCTTTTTCTACTTTGGTCTCTGTGGATTGGTAGAAGAGGATCGCCTTTTCACCCCTACGTCTAGGAGGCACGTAGAAAGCTTGCAGTTCTTGTACGCTGTATATATGGAGTGCATTAAGTTCCTTATAATGCCGAGGCGGGGCTATTGTGATTTGCAGACTCTGATCTGCTTCGTCGACGGTTTGCACTGACGGGCGGATGGAGAACACTGCGTTGGCCTCGTTTTCAGAGTCGCTGCCAAAGACCAGAATAGAGGTAGATGGTCCGGACCTATTGTTTTCTTTCTGGGGTTGCCCCGAGTAGACTATTTCTTCATTTTCCTTGGAATCACTCCCAAAGATCGGAATAGTGGCGGCGGAATTCTGTTTATCCTCCGGCTTATGACACCTTTCTATATCTTCGAAGTCTGGTAGGAAGTACTTTGCGTCTTCATATTTCTGGATCTCATTTACGGAGAACTAATTTAGCCTCCCTGTGACGGTGCATTCCAAACCGTCCTTGAAATACTTCATACACTGATATTGTGTAAAAGGGATTACGTTGTACTCATGCAATCAGGGCCTGCTGAGCAAAACGTTATAGCAAGTCTTGGCGTCAATGACGTGAAACTTGATGTCAATGACTGGCAACCCGAAGCGTAATGTCAGTATTACGGACCCAAGCGTTCGTGACGATTGTGAGTCGAACCTGGAGATTGTAATTTTGTCTCGGGCCAAGTGCTGAACGTTCATGCAAATCTCCTTTAGCACTTTCACATAGAGAAGATTGACGGAGGATCCGTTGTCGACAAGGATTTTCCCTATTTTGATGTCGTGGCAATATCCGGTGACGTATAACGAGCGGTTATGTTCGCACATACCGAGGAGGAGATCTTTATTGCTGAATGTAATGTCAGCTGTGTGAACCTCTGCCAGCCCGTCTTTCATTTTCTCTTCTGCAAGGAAAGCTTGGAACTGATCGGGCTCTTGTAATGCCTTGATCAGAGACTCCCGTGCCTCTTTGGGCAAGAGGAGAGCATCCAATATGCTCAACTGTGAGGGTATTTTCCTCAAATGTATCAGGACATTATAATCCACCTTTTTTCTTAGGCGGGTCTCTTACTGTGAGCTCTTTGACAACTCCACCGTCGAGGGAAATTTCCTCAGATATTTTTTCTTTCTCTTTGTATTTTTTTATCGAACCTTTGTTTGTAAGTTCGGGGTTCTTTTTAGGCAGCGTGCGGTTATGCAGTTGAATATTCTCGCAGTTCTTCTCCTCCTCTTTTTTCGGAGGTGGAGTCTTTGAAGAGAGGGCTGAGGGGTATTTCGTCCTCAGAATCGCTCCCGAAAATAAGAATTCGGGGGTTTTCCTCTTCTAAACCGGTACCAACCATATGACAGTTGCTAGTCATTTTTTTACACGTATCTACCGTACTCTTTTGCAGTCGACGAGCTTCGCGCTTCATCCACATGAAGTGTTTTTTATGGACAACATATCCTTGCCACCACTTCTTGAAGGTACTGCACTCTTCGGTGGGGTGGGTAACCCTCCGATGAATAGGCAGTAGTTTGGATGTGAATCCTTTCCATCGAGGTATATGACCCCGGGAGTGATTCTTACGAGAGGTGGCAGTTTCATTCCCATTGACAGGGCTTTGGAGAACCGCTTCTCTGCCTTGATCCTGCTCTTATTTGTCGCAGGTATGCTTTGGTTTGGTTGGAGTACTTTACGACTCATCCTTTCCGCAGCTTCTTCATCCTGACACTGATACTTAGCCTTTTCGTATATGGCTATTTCGCATTCTCGGTCAGCTTTGCTCTTTCGAAAGGCTTCGTTTAACAGCCTATCGATCGGGTTTTCTGGCAGTTCCGGTGATTTTAGCGCCGATTCTGCCCCCAGTTCCTCTGCATTATTTTCTAATGCTGAGTGATTTTCTTCGTCATTTAACAACGAATGGGAGACCATGTGGCAACTTGCTACATAGTCTTCGGTTTCTTCTGAAGAGTCATTTTCCTTATCGTTGTCACTATCTTCGTTCTCAAGAATATGCTTGAGGAACTCTTCGAGCGTGACCGGTTTCCGCGCCTTCTGGTTGTACTCCTCCAGCGCGTCAATGTACTTTTGTAGGTCTATGCGCTTGTAACGACTCAGTTTTAATGTAGAGAAAATTTTTAAAAGTTAACCCTGTGTATACTATAAGTATTTGATTTGTTTTTAAACAGCAAGAAAGCACTTGTATCTCATTGGTAAAGCCTTGCACTGCTGTGATATAACCCCTGTGTTCAAATCCCCCCAGCCACATATTATTTTTAATAATTTTTCTTTTAAACTTTTTGGAAGCCCAAAAGTTTACACGTGCAATACACGTAAAAATGAAAAGTCACTAAAAAAAGATGTGGAAAATGTTGCACACACAGACCCGACATGTGGCATGAATCCAAGCCCAGACCCACCCCACATGGCCGGCAAGATTCTTCTCTGGGCTGGCGCCGCCGGCCCAGACCGTCCCTAATGCTCTCAATTTTTGACCCCGACATACTTTGGCCTCCCCCACTAACCCTAGTATGTTTGCTTTTCCTGCACATTTTCAAAGAATTAAAATGAGCTATTAACCCAAAATGTTAATGCATTTTAATTCCATTCTTCAATACCCTAAATCCTAATTTCTCCTATAAATCCACCATGCACCCTAATCCTCCTCATTCAGAAATCCTTTGTCAAAACTCTCTAAATTTTCCAAGTCCAAGAAGTTGTATAAGTGGAGTTAGCTCAAAGTCAAGTTCCGGAGACGATTCGGGACAAATCCAGCTACCCCGCGATTCTACGACGCTTGCAAACCCATTCTCTACCTCCCCTTTCTCTTCTAAATCCGTAAGTCCCTACTTTTTCTTCTCTCTTCTCTATTAAACAAGTCTCTTTTCAAATGACGTCGGTAAGTGGAGTTAACCGACTTTAAAACCTAATTTCTTTAAAATGACAATTTTTCTTAAGAAAATCATAACCAAATTAATAAACCTTGCTTATAAACCACTAACTAAAAATTTAGAAACCAATTTCACTATAAAACTCCATGTAAAACCATGTTTATTTCACTTTTACGGTTTAATACCACATACTTACTTTCGACATATTTTATCATGCTTACTTGTATTACCTTTAGAAAATTCATGTGATAATGACCTATCTCATCACAACATTCATCATGACATAGCACGATGGCTTTTAGAACAATATTTTGTAGGACAATACAATTTTTATATTAAAATACCCTAAACTAATAAAACCGTATTTCTTTAAGATTGTTTTAATTAAATTCCATACAATTATGTCCTCACAACCCATTTTGGAGAATCCGATTTGGTTAGTGCGGGTTATCGCGCATCCATCGGACTAGTAGGGCAAGATACAGACCTCCTTACGGAGCATACGATCTCGATGAAATTTTTATTACAATTTCTAAGAAAACGTGATTTCTATTTATAAATAAATTCTATTTTTAAAAATTATATATATATATATATTATCAAAATATCTATTTTAAATATATAATATATTCTATCTTTTCTAATCAAAAGAAAAGAATCACAAAAGTTCATGAAAATACCATCAAGAATCAATACAAGTCAAATTACATGAAAATACCATATACTATTCAATTTAGATTTATATCCACTAGAATATTTCATCTTTTAAATTTACATCCATGAAAATCCTAAATATGATAATTAAATACTTGAGGTGTATTTTGAAAATATATCAAAACTATTTTTCATAAAAATCTCTCAAGTTATATTAAATTACAATAAGAACCCTAGTAAATATAGGTTTAAGCGGGACTAGTTCTCTTGAGCCTCAGGGAACCGGAAAATTTGGGTGCTTGTCTATTTAAGGTAGAAAACTAAAACGGGGTTATCAATATGGTAATTGGCTTGGAAAAAATTACAAATCCTGCCGTCTATGTGCAGCAGTTACCGATAACTCCAAAACTAATTCAGGACTTCAATTCATTTTAAAGTATCTGACTCGGTCAGAGTCTCGGTCTAATCTGAAATCAATTCATCCTTGAATACAATTTAAGTATAACACCAATTCAACATGAATCCATTTATACCAGAATACAATCTATATCTACATGAATTGATTTGACCGAACCACGGTATACATTTGACTATGTTTACGTGACCATCCGTTTATATCCTTTCCGTTTACATGAACTACTGGACATCATGGTTTCAGCAAGTCTTACATCTATTAAACAAAACAATACACATCAATACAAAATACAATACTGGGTTTTAAAGGGATAGAATGGTACGAAATGTGTTAAAAGTGGCACGAGACGGTCACTTTAATACACCTAACCTGAACATCCATTGCCGTTGTCCCATGGGTTTTGACGGGGACCGGTGATCCGTATACCATAGTCCACGGGGTAAGCTGGACTCCTCTGGTATACACTAGCATATTCTGTACCAAGCTACAAACAACTGCATTAATATAACCATCAACATTATACCAGTTATATTCTCATTACTTGTTCAGTCTATTTCTATATCTTTTTGAGACTTACCGAGCGATTGTTCGCCGACGACATTCCTTTTCTCTTCTTTCTTTGGAATATTGTCAGGGGGATCTGATTCTCTGGAGATCGATCCCAACACAGACGACTTGGAGCAGTTCTCAGAAGACCCAGAGCTCTAGTCACTTGTATATACTTTAATTTCAGTTCATGCCATTGTTTAGGCATTGCTTTTCAGTCTTGTATTTACATTTCCAGTTGTGTTATAAAGGATGTCTAATAAATAAAAAATTGTTGTTCATTTACACCCCATGTCTTACTTGTGTACTTTACTATAGTGCTTATTTACGCTTAGCGTATTTACTTCTGAGTAAATACGTCGCGTGACCCGTCATGTCTCCTTACCGTACTCTGGGAAGCGGTGCGTGACAGTGCTTGTCGTCATACTCGGCAGGCTACACAGGCTTCTTAGTCTTCCTCTTTTTCTTCGAAGACTTTAAAGGCTTGACTTGGGTATTTTGCCCTTTTGTCAACTATCTTCAGTACGGAACGCGGTTTCAGCATCCCTTCGATGATTTCAGATTCAAGTGGGTCTTTCCACCTGACTGCCGGACATACCTATAGATCCTTCAGCATTCTTTTGGTTTTAGCTGAAAGAACGACTTCCTATGGAGTTTCTTCCATAAGCGAGCATGATGCCCCCGGCGCATCCACTTTTTTGGGAGTTTGCTTCTGTGGTAGGTTCACCCTTCAGTTCTCAGACAGCGCGAACCTCCCTTGTTGATACTGGTCCTCGACCCAGTTCTTAAAGACGTAGCAATTCTCAATTGGGTGGCTCACCATTCTGTGATAGACGCAGTAGTTAGGGTTGTTGACGTCGCCGGGTTGCAGTGGACGCCGTGGGTCTGGCAATGTGATGAGTTTGTTACTCACTGCCAACTCAAATAGTCTCTTCGTCTTATCACGGTGAAACGAGTAAGCACGTCCTAACTTTTCTTCCAGAGATAGACGTGGATGTGCGTTGTTTTAGCAAGCAGCCGGTTTTAGGCCACTCGGTTGTTGTTGAGCGTTGGCAACGAAGACCGCTTTCCCTTTAGGAGGAAGGCCCGTGGCCCATCTAGTTCATTTGGACCAGTTTATCGATCAGAGCCTGGAAGGTTGTTGGTTTGAAGAACGTCATGAACTGGGACACGGTGGTTTGAGAATCAAGAGTCCCGATGAACATGCCCATAGCGGGGGATTCTCCGATGCGTTGTTCGCACTTTGACCATAGGTTTCGCCACCGGATTGCATATTGGACCCAGATTTCTCCTGGCTTTACCCTGGCATTGATTAATACCATGATTGGGGTGAGCTCTCTTTTGCTGGCGAAACGCTATGTGAACAGTAGTTTCATCTCTATGAATGTTCTCACGAAGTCATTTAGGAGCTCCGAATACCATTCAAAAGCCGTCTCTGACAGGCTGTCAACGAACTGACGAAGCAACAGTTTGTCGTCGCCTCCAGTGTTGCCGTACAGAGCTCTGAACTGCACGACGTGCTGGTGTGGGTTGCATGTTCCCTTGTATACATGGAACATAGGGATCGTATATCCCGGCGGGTATTTAATTTGGTCATATCAGCCTGGATACGGTCGCCCAGTTCTGACGATTTGTCATGCGGCTTCATTAGCTTGATGAGCTCGTATTTGTTGAGCAATAAAATCATCAAAAGAAGCCTTGGAGATTGTTTCCTCTTTGGCTGCCGATAATGCCGGAAGAGGGTTCGATGTTTCCCCTCTGTCATCCTCGATGATTATCGGCGGATTCTCAGCTGGTGGTTCTGGCTGGATCATCATTCCAACCATATCATGGAATAAGAGAGCCATCTGCTTTATGTTAGCAGCCTGATCAGTAGATTTCTTGTCCTTTCTTTCAAGCACCCTTCGCAGGAACTCTGTATCGATCTTCTGCTTCTAGCGTTGTTCAGCTGTTGTGTCCGGGCTTTCTTTCTGTCCGGTAAGTGCTGCCATTTTGGTCAGCATCTCCTGGAGATTTTGTAGTTGCTCCAGAGTTTTTGTCAGCGACCGAGTTTGCGGTCGATGTCCTACGGAAGCACGACTTTCTTCTTTCCCGGAAGCCATGTAGACCATATGTACGATCATACCCCCAGACTTAGGGCGTTTGGGTCCATCGCCTTTGGAATTTGCCGCAGGCAGTAGAATTTTCTCCGGCCTCATCCTTTTATGGGAGGTTGAAGTTGAAGGAGCTGTTGTAACAGGCACCTGTGTAGAAGAAGTCTCTCGCTGTATGACGGAAGGATGGTCTTTCTCTTGACGAGCCTTCGATTTCTTCGATCGACGAGAGTAGTTTTGATTAATCACGGAGTCCTGGACTTTTCGCCAGACCCTGTGAATTTGGGAGGAGAGCCGCTGATGGGGCTGCTCCGGCTTTACCTGTGCAGTAACCTCTGCAGGTGGGGACGATTTGTTTAGCACCGCTGTTGGAGAGTTCTTGCACATCCTCCTGAGCAGATCAAAGTTGTTTCTGGTTAGAACAGTAGCGTCAATTTCCACCATTGGAGCTGGTGAAGTAAGTCCAGATAGGGAGTTGCCCCCAGCTTTTCTCACTCCGCGCCAGTGGCGACGTCGAGCGTGCCTTGCCGAAGGGACCGCCTCAATTTTGGAAGCGGCTTTTTCGTGCCCCCGGCTTTGCTGAGGGGCTGCTGTTGGTGTCGGCCTGTTGAAAACCGACGTCCGGATTGAAGTTTGGGGAGGGCCAGTGTTCAGTCGAAAATATTGTGCATTTGATATGACATTTTCCTTACTATTTCTATATAATAAAAGGTGTTTATTATAAATATGACACATATGAGGGTTTATCTGTAAAAATACTATTTTCATATGTTTATATATTATAATTAATATTATGAAGGAAAATGTAAGCATATAATATCTATATAATATTTAGTTCATTTAAATATGCTTACCTTATCAAATATTTTTGACCAATTCTCTTAAAACTATAATATCATGTTAAATGGTAAAGATAATATCTCAATAAAAACAAATTCTATTAACATTATTTATTGAGATATGGTGCAGAAATTATTCCAGGACTGAAAGCAAGGAAATCCGAGTTGGCGAGATCAAATCTGCTGAAATATTCAAGTAAATCGAAGAAATCAATTCTGGCAGAGATTTAGAGAAGATTTTCAAAGTCCATATATTCAAAGATCACCATGTTTCAGAGAGATGAAGCCCCAAAAATTTGAGCCAAATATCCCACCAAACCGCGGCTAAACCGTGGCCAAAACCCACTATTGGCGGCGGATCCGCGGCCTGTTAAGGGAGTTGGGATATGGGATTTTCTATGTAGGATTGTCTCGACAAACCCTAACCTATAGAATCTAGGGTTTTCAACTTCTATGACTATAAATAGAACCGAGAGCCTCTTGGAAAAATCATCAAATCGACGCGATCACGAAGTCTACGACGGCTCAAGAATCCTGGTTGATCATCGACAGTTCATCTACCTCCTTAAGAAGAGATCAAGAAGCAAACTAGGGTTTTGTAATCATTTTCTAAAGGAACAAAGTGTACTTGATCTTGTTGATTAATAAAGGTGGTTTTATTCTATTGCATTTTATTTTCTTCATGATTACTATCTTTTCTTTTCCCAACATGCGCGAGTAATTCTCCGCTTGTTAGGTTCCTAGGATTATGGTAGATTAATGAATGATGAAGATCCTTAAACTCTTCTTACGTCCTATAAAATTTATAAACTTTATCAAAAGAATAGTTAACATCCTAATCGGACGCGCTATCAATTCATTGATATTCACGACCACAATTAGAGATTAGATTAACAATTTTTTTAGTAAAGGCTAGACATGAACGGAGATCCATGTCAAGGTAGAGGTTAAGAGTGGAACCCTTTTCCCTCCAGAAACCCTAATCTACATTCATCATTGTCGATCTAGTTTTAAATCTATTAAAAGATAAGAGGAGTAATTTTTAATTAATCATCCATAACTACTAAATCTTAACGAACCCTACAAACCCCCTTCTAATATAAAACCTACATCCGTAGTTAATCTAGATCTATATTTTACATCCGTATTTAACATAGATCTAGAAACTATTTCCACTATTCATTATTCTTCCTATTTTACTAATCAACACGCCTAAAGTAAGATTAAAAGATTCAACGTTTCTCTGAGGACGACCCGTACTCATCTCGGTCTAGCTACATGCGACACCGTTATTGATTGCGGTTACAACACAACAACTCTAAAAAAATCAAACAATCAAATGGCGTCGTTGCCGGGGATACGTGCGTAATATTTTTAAACATACTATTTGTGTTGAATTCTTATTCGATCAATATCATAAATAAAACAAAATTACAAATTGTATATTTAATGATTATTGTGTGAATTTTGCAAGAGGATCTGGAGTCACAAACTTGAGGAAACAGAGATTCAGAGACACTCATCAAGATCCAAAGAAGCAAAGGAGGCCACGTAGCAAAACTTTTCACCAGATCTCCCAAGTAGGCGGCGGAACCGTGGTAAGAAGAGCCAATTGGCGGCGGAACCGCGGCTTTCTAAGGGAATTAGGGTTGCAAACTTCTCTGGTATCTTTTCTATATCCTACTCTCTCCTCCTGAATCCAATAAAATATCTTTTCTGCAGAATTCTTTGCAAATATCGCTGCGCAAAATTTTTTTTGCAAGTTTTGTTTTGCGGTTTGTTTTTGCATATTTTAATACGGACATTAAGGGGCAAAGACCAAATTCATATTAATTGGGGATTTCATCACCCTTCCTAGGCCCCACAAATCATAAAACGAGTATCCGCATCAACCGTACATTAATTAAAAAATATCTAAACAAGACTCTAAGGACCGTCACGCTCAAATAGGACAGAGGAAGGTCGTGGGTAATTTATCACTTATCTGCATTACTTTTGTGGTGTCTAGGCAAGTGTGTCTAAGGCAAGTGGTTACTTAATTAGGCCCGCTATTTTCAGTGATTCGTATAGCGGATATCTCCCACTTACCTGGCACTTACCTGGCCACAATAGTAGTAAAGAGGTGGTAGAGGATTGATCCTGTCCGTGTTTCGATTATCGACTCCGAAGTCGGTACTTCTTAATTTTCTTTTTCCCCACCAAATCACTTCTCTTTTTGTCCAAGTCACTTCTCTTTTTCTTTGTGGGTATCGGGAATACTCTCATTCATATGTCCAAGATCCACCCACCACATCGACCGAGATAGACGGTACTCTATCAGATTATAACACCACCCTGCCACCGCCCATAGGTGGACAGAATCCACCGCGCATTTCTCTCCAAGAGAAATGCTATCCTATACGCGGTCCACTTTCTACCTGTCTATCCATTCCACCAGCCAACGGGGATAATTTTGAAATTAAACCCCACTACATCAACCTGTTGCCCAAATTTTACGGGCTCGAGTCTGAAGACGCATACGTTTTTATCACCAAATTCGAAAACGTATGCGCAATGATGGGTACTTCACAACTGTCCGTGGATGCTATGCGCTTGCGTCTTCTCCCGTTCACTTTATGCGACTTGGCAGAAAAATGGCTTTATAATACTGCCGCACACTCTATTACCAATTGGGATGAATTCGTGATAGCATTCCTTAAAAAAAATTACCCCAATCATAAGACCACCCGTGCTAAGAGCGAAATCAACCAGTTTACCCAGCTTCCCAATGAACCATTTTGGAAGTGCTTTGAACAGTTCAAGGATCTGCTTATCCAATATCCTCATCATGGAATACATAGATGAGATCTGTGCCGAATTATATATGAGCGCATTAATCCAGAGACAAAGCAAATGCTTGAAACCATGTGTCAATGCAATTTCATGTCCAAATATAATGGTGAAGCCTGGAAATATCTGGAAGATCTCGCTGAAAAAACTTTGCAGTGGGAAAGCGTTAGACCACCTTCTACGGGAGGTATCCATCAGCTCGATGTTTCCATAGCAGTCAAAGCCGAAATGGCAGCAATACAAAAGAAACTCGAGGCTATAAAGAACAAATTCTCATCAGTCTCCCTAAACCAGGTTACGCTTCCTAAGACTGTATGTGGTTGTTGTTCCGATCCATCACATCTGACGGAAGAATGTCCTTCAAATGCACCGTTTCAAGATCAAGAACACATTAATGCTACTTTTCAGCAGCGACCTAGAAATGATCCTTATTCTTCCATATACAATCAGGGGTGGAGGAATCATCGTAACTTTGCTTGGATCCAAACCTCCTCCACAGCAACAGCAACCACCACCACAGAGTCAGCACCCCTTTTGATCGCAACCTTTTCAAAACCCGGCCAATAATTCTTTCCAAACGGCCGGGAATGAAAACTCATCTGCACTCGAACGAAGCATGGATATGTTTATTAAACATTCCATGCAATCGACGGACGAAATAAATTCTTCTATCCGATCTTTAACACTGACCACCAACTTCCACGGTGAGATTATAAAATCGATTGCAGCACAACTTGCACAAATAAATGCCGCGATGAGTGCGAGAGAAAAAGGTAAATTTCCATCTCAACCCCTACCGAATCCTGACCACTCACAAAATTATAATGTGAGTGTCGGCACCACATTGAAATCGGGAAGAGTGCTAGATAACCAAGTGGGTGAATATGTTAATGAACACATCGGTGATATTAATGATACACCGGCTTCGACTTCTTCCCCTAATTCGTCTAATCTCCCACCTTCTTCCGAGCCTATTCTCCGTTTTCCTCAAGGCTCAAACACTCTGCCCACTTCCTCGAATCTATCTAAAACGATACCCACTCCAATTCTGGGATCGAGTCCATCCCCACAAACTTTTCCAAATATGTTGGACCCAACACTTATTAATAAAGCACATTTTCCAAACAGGTTGAGAGCCAACAAACCTAACGCGCAAATGGAGAAAGTTGTGGAAATGTTTAAGTAAGTTAACATAAATATCTCTCTCCTAGATGTTATTCAACAAGTTTCGTCTTATGCAAAAATCCTTAAGGACTTGTGCACTAGGAAAAGAAAAACTCAAGTGCCGAAAAAGGTATTCATGACAAGTAACGTGAGCACAGCTTTTACCCAACAATTGCCTAAGAAACGTAAGGACCCCGGTTGTCCTATAATATCTATAAATATTGGGGGTAAAAGCATCAATCATGCTCAACTTGACCTCGACGCTAGTGTTAACTTGCTTCCATATTCCGTCTATAAGCAGCTAGGTATAGGAGAGTTGAAACCTGCCCACTGCACTCTCCAGATGGCAGATCGATCTATCGCCCAACCTAGGGGTGAACTAGAGGATGTGTTAATCAAAGTCGGGGAATTCATATTCCCTGTGGACTTTATTGTTTTAGATACACAGCCTGTGGCGAACCCACGCAATCAAATCCCGGTGATACTCGGTCGACCTTTCCTAGCAACTTCCAACGCTGTCATTAATTGTCGTAATGGTTCTATGAACTTATCTTTCTGGAAGATGACAATTGAGCTTAATATTTACAAGTTAGGAAGTCAACCATCTGAACCTTCTGCTCACTTAATCGATATCTAATCCATCAACGAGATAGCTTCCGACAGCTGTGAAGCTGAAGTACTTTGCTATGATGATCTCGACAACACTAGTGCGATATTGTTTGATCTGGAAAATCATTATAGTGAGGATACTTTTGACGAGTCCACCCTCGAGTTCGAATCTTTTGACTCATCGTAAAAGTCAGTAGCGCTTTCCAAGTCAATATCCTATACAAGTTATGAACCTCTAAGGGAGTCTGAATACCATTCCTTTACCCTTCCTTCTATCGTCTCTCCGCCGACTCTAGATCTCAAACCGCTACCTTCTCATCTTAAATATGCATATTTAGGTGATAATGGGTCTTTACCCGTGATAATATCCGCTTCTCTAGCTTTAGAACAAGAGAACGCTCTTTTGACAGTATTGAGATCGAATCGGCAAGCATTTGGTTGGATAATGGCTGACATAAAAGGGATTAGTCCCTTATTTGTTGAACATCATATATATTTGATGGATGAAGCCAAACCAACCCGAGACCCACAAAGACGGTTAAACCCCGTCATGAAGGTGGCGGTAAAGAAAGAAATCGTCAAGTGCTTAGATAGTGGTATAATTTACCCAATATCTGATAGCCAATGGGTAAGTCCTATTCATGTAGTCCCTAAAAAGCCTGGCATCACGGTCATAACCAATGAGGCTAATGAGTTAATCCAAACACGCACCCAAACCGGGTGGCGCGTATGTATTGATTATAGGAAACTCAATACCGCAACAAGGAAAGATCACTTCCCTCTACCTTTCATTGACCAGATGTTAGAACGATTAGTTGGACATAAATACTATTGTTTCTTGGACGGATACTCTGGCTATAACCAGGTCCCTATCGCAAAAAAGAATCAAGATAAAACCACATTTACTTGTCCTTTTGGTACTTTTGCTTATAGACGCATGCCCATTGGGTTATGCAACGCTCCCGCTACATTTCAGCAGCGTATGATTGGGATATTCTCAGACATGGTTGAGAATTTCCTGGAAATATTTATGGACGATTTCTCCATATTCTGGGACTCCTTTGAGGACTGTCTTCGTCATCTTGACGCAGTTCTTACCCGCTGTAAGGATAAGAACTTAATCTTGAATTGGGAAAATGTCATTTCATGGTCCAAGAAGAAATTGTCCTTGGACATATAATTTCAAAAAAAGGCATTGAGGTAGATAGAGCTAAAATAGATGTCATCTATAACCTTACTCATCCCAAATGCGTCAAAGATATACGATCCTTCTTTGGTCATGCAGGATTTTATAGGAGATTCATTACGGACTTTAGCAAAATTGCGAGAACCTTAACTCTTCTCTTGGCCAAGGATAATACATTTCACTTCGATTCGGATTGTGAGGCTGCTGTTGAATCGCTTAAAAGATCTCTCACTACAGCCCCCATTCTATCATCTCCAGATTGGAACCACCCGTTCGAGCTTATGTGTGATGCATCAGATTTTGTTATTGGTGCAGTCTTAGGATAGCACATTGATAAGATGCCATATGTAATTTACTATGCAAGTAGGACCTTGAACGATGCACAAATTAGTTACACAACTAACGAGAAAGAACTCTTAGTAGTTGTATTTGCATTAGAAAAATTCAGGCCCTACTTGATTGGCTCGCCAATAGTGGTTTACACTGATCACTCTGCCCTACGACACCTTTTATCGAAGAAGGATGCTAAGACCAGGCTAATACGTTGGATCCTGTTGTTATAAGAATTTGATCTTGTCATCCGAGAAAAGAATGGGTGTGAAAACGTAGTAGCTGACCATCTTTCACGCATCTCTTCTTCACCAACGTTGACCGTGCCGATAAATAACTCATTTCCTGACGAACAGCTCTTGACCGTATCCTGCGAACCTTGGTTCGTGGATATTGTGAATTATCTAGCGGCAGGACTTATTCCTAGCAATTGGTCGAAACAAGACAAACTTCGATTTCTATCCCAAGTAAAACACTTTTACTGGGATAGACCTTATTTGTTTAACTATTGTTCCGATCAAATCATTCGCAGATGTGTCCCTAACGATGAATTCAAGAGTGTGTTATCATTTTGTCATGATCAGGCATGCGGCGGTCACTTTGGTCCTCGAAAAACGGTGGAGAAAGTTTTGCAATGTGGCTTTTATTGGCCAACATTATTTAAATATGCATATGATCATTGCAAAACTTGCCCGCGGTGTCAACACTTGGGTCGGATTTCACGTAGAAATGAGATGCCGCTCCAACCTATCTTGGTTGTGGAGATATTCTACGTTTGATTTTATGGGCCATTTTTCCAACTCTTTTGGGAATTTATATATCTTGTTAGCGATTGATTATGTCTCAAAATGGGTGGAAACAATACCGTGTCGCACTAATGACAACAAGATTGTTATTAAGTTCTTTAAAGAAAATATCTTTTCGCGGTTCGGACACCCTCGCGCTATAATTAGCGACAACGGGACGTATTTCTGTAATCGGTCTTTCGAGTTTTTGATGCGGAAATATACAATTAACCACAAACTTTCTACGCCCTATCATCCCCAAACAAGCGGGCAAGCTGAGATCTCAAATAGGCAGATCAAGCAAATTTTGGAGAAGACGATTTCTAAAAACCGTAAAGATTGGTCAACCAAATTGACGGATGCTCTTTGGGCATTTCATACCGCTTATAAGACCGATCTTGGTATTCTCCATACCGCCTTGTGTTTGGGAAGGAATGCCACCTTCCTGTCGAGATCAAACGTAAAGCAATGTGGGCTATCAAAGAGCTAAACTTCGATTTTGATCAAGCCAACAGCTATCGGAAGCTGCAATTGAATGAGCTAACCGAACTCCGCGATGAAGCTTACGATAATGCGGTGCTAGTAAAGAACCGGACTAAAGTGTTTCACGATAAAAACCTTTTTAGGAAAACTTTCACACTGGGACAACAAGTCTTTCTTTACGATTCACGTCTCCATCTTCATCCGGGTAAGCTTAAATCTCATTGGAAAGGACCTTTTGTGGTGCGGTATGTATACCCGCACGGGGCAGTAGAAGTTGAAAATATTAAAAACGGTTCAATTTTTAAAGTAAATAGACATAGATTGAAACCGTATTTATCTGCTGACCCAGCGGAGGAGCTCCTATTTTTACAAGAGCCGCTTTATCATAACTAAATTTCCTCCGTTTCACCTCCATGTCTCGGTAACATTGTCTCATCTTAAGAATGGAGGTGAGTGAAATAGGATTTAATTGAATATCCGTGCGTGCCCAAACATAAGTTTGGGGGTAGTTTTCATTTAACTATTATTTTACCCCTATCATTTTCTCTCCCCAAGTCTACAGGTCTATGCAATCAAAAAACAATATCAGTGAGGACACTGCTGAAAATAGGTTTGGGGGAGAGGTTTGTATTAATTGAACTGTAGTTTGGCACTAGGCACTATGCAAAAAAAATTGATAATAAAAGATTAGAAAGTGAAGAATTACATATGAAAGATATGAATAGTTTAAGAAAAGTAAGAAAGTTAGATATTTTCTTAAACGAAACTAGTAATAGGTAGTCATGAGCCATTGTCCCAAGGGTTGGTAAGATGAAAGAAATTACTAATCTGAGAATAAAAATAACTCTGAAAAATAGTCCATATTCTTGAAGCCAAACATCTGAACGTTGATACCCTACTATACGCATTTACACACATCTTGAAACTTTGGATAGTAGAGGATGCCTTGAAATGCTCTTGTCTAAAGGCCTTAGTATGAAAAAAAAAAGTATAAATGATGAAGAAGAAAAAATGAACACTGGTTTTGTAATTACCAAGGCAGCATAAAAAAATATAGCGATGGTGCTTTATCACCCAGTGCCTTAGACCAACTGGTTTGGGAGCCACTGCTAAGCCTTAGGTGTTGCGAGACGAGGAATTACGTCTAAATGCGCAAGTACATTTTGTAATTGGTCGGTTAGTACCTCAATAAATATTAACGGTCGCATGAAGAATGTATGAGCAATTTTATCTAAAATATTCACCAACTATAAAGTACTTTGTAAGATGGACAAGAGTATGATAGCTTGAATTGAATTCTCTAAGTGTGGGGATGTATTTTACACGCACGTAGGGGTATATGATCAATGTTTGGAAGAAAGATAATGAGGAAGACTAAAGGCGATATTTTATTGAGGGATAATGTGAGGAAGACTAAAGACGGTATTTTATTGAGGGATGATGTGATTTCTAACATTTTTTTCATGACCATTAAGATAAGGCTCATGACAACCGAAAAACTGGTGTAGTTGGAAACTCTTATTTTTAAGTTCTTTCTTTTATAGTTCTTATCTTTATATGCAACTTTCACCATCTTTCTTTTAGAATTTTATGGGTGTAATCCGCTGAAAACCCTCAGGAGACAATACCCCTCCTACTAGAGACACCTAGAGGTTTAACGGCTTTTTGCACGTGCTCGGTGCAATCATGTTGCCTACGAAAGTGTGTTGTTTAGTTTTTTTTCTTTTTCCTTTTCTCCTTCTCTTGAATAACTAGTTTGTTCGAGACGATCAAAGTTAAGTTTGGGGTTATTTGTTCAGTCGAGAATACGGTGCATTTAATATGACATTTTCCTTACTATTTCTATATAATAAAAGGTGTTTATTATAAATATGACACATATGAGGGTTTATCTGTAAAAATACTATTTTCATATGTTTATATATTATAATTAACATTGTGAAGGAAAATGTAAGCATATAATATCTATATAATATTTAGTCCATTTAAATATGCTTACCTTATCAAATATCTTTGACCAATTCTCTTAAAACTATAATATCATGTCAAATGGTTAAGATAACATCTCAATAAAAACAAATTCTATTAAAATTATTTATTAAGATATGGTGCAGAAATTATTCCAGGACTGAAATCAAGGAAATCCGAGTTGGCGAGATCAAATCTGCCGAAATATTCAAGTAAATCGAAGAAATCAATTCTGGCAGAGACTTAAAGAAGATTTTCAAAGTCCGTATATTCAAAGATCACCATGTATCAGAGAGATGAAGCCCAGAAATTTGAGCCAAGATCCCACCAAACCGCGGCTAAACCGTGGCCAAAATCCACTGTTAGCGGCGGATCCACGGCCTGTTAGGGGAGTTAGGATATGGGATTTTCTATGTAGGATTGTCTCAACAAACCCTAACCTATAGAATCTACGGTTTTCAACTTCTGTGACTATAAATAGAACCGAAAGTCTCTTGGAAAAATCATCAAACCGACGTGATCACGAAGTCCACGACGGCTCAAGAATCCTGGTTGATCATCGACAGTTCATCTACCTCCTTAAGAAAAAATCGAGAAGCAAACTATGGTTTTATAATCATTTTCTAAAGGAACAAAGTGTACTTGATCTTGTTGATTAATAAAGGTAGTTTTATTCTATTGCATTTTATTTTCTTCATGATTTCTATCTTTTCTTTTCCCAATATGCGCGAGTAATTCTCCGCTTGTTAGGGTTCGTAGGATTATGGTAGATTAATGAATGATGAAGATCTTTAAACTCTTCTTACGTCCTATAAAGTTTATAAACTTTATCAAAAGAATAGTTAACATCCTAATCGGGCACGCTATCAATTCATTGATATTCACGACAATGATTAGAGATTATATTAACATTTTTTTTGGTAAAGGCTAGACATGAACGGAGATCCATGTCAAGGTAGGGGTTAAGAGTGGGAACCCTTTTCCCTCCAGAAACCCTAATCTACATGCATCATTGTCGATCTAGTTTTAAATCTATTAAAGGATAAGAGGAGTAATCTTTAATTAATCATCCATGACTACTAAATTTTAACGAACCCTATAAACCCCCTTCTAATATAAAACCTACATTCGTAGTTAATCTAGATCTATATTTTACATCCGTATTTAACGTAGATCTAGAAACTATTTCCACTATTCATTATTCTTCCTATTTTCCTAATCAACACGCCTAAAGTAAGATTAAAAAATTCAATGTTTCTCTGAGGACGACCCGTACTCATCTCGATCTAGCTATACGCGACACCGTTATTGATTGCGGTTACAACACAACAACTCTAAAAAATGCAAACAATCAAATTGCACCGTTGTCGGGGATACGTACGTAATATTTTTATTCTTACTATTTGTGTTGAATTCTTATTCGATCAATATCATAAATAAAACAAAACTACAAATTGTATATTTAACGATTATTGTGTGAATTTTGCAAGGGGATCTGGAGTCACAAACTTGAGGAAACAGAGATTCAGAAACACTCATCAAGATCCAGAGGAGCAAAGGAGGCCACGTAGCAAAACTTTTCACCAGATCTCCCAAGTAGGCGGCGGAACCGTGGTAAGAAGAGCCAATTGGCAGCGGAACCGCGGCTTTCTAGGGGAATTAGGGTTGCAAACTTCTCTGGTATCTTTTCTATATCCTTCTCTCTCCTCTGAAATCCAATAAAATATCTTTTCTGCAGAATTCTTTGCAAAATATCGCTGCGCAAAAATCTTTTTGCAAATTTTGTTTTGCGGTTTGTTTTTGCATATTTTAATACGGGCATTAAGGGGCAAAGACCAAATTCAGATTAGATGGGGATTTCATCACCCTTCCTAGGCCCCACAAATCACAAAACGAGCATCCGCATCAACCGTACATTAATTAAAAAATATCTAGACAAGACTCTAAGGACCGTCGCGCTCAAATAGGACAGAGGAAGGTCGTGGGTAATTTATCACTTATCCTCATTACTTTTGTGGTGTCTAGGCAAGTGTGTCTAAAGCAAGTGGTTACTTAATTAGGCCCGCTATTTTCAGTGATTCGTATAGTGGATACCTCCCACTTATCTGGCACTTACGTGGCCACAAGAGTAGTAAAGAGGTGGTAGAGGATTGATCATGCGGCTTGTCCTTTGAAAGTCTAGGAGCGGTCTAAAGACTTGGCCTAAGTAATCTTAATTCTAGGGTTATTTGTGCATTTTTGTGTGATTTGTCTTGAGTCCCACTTTTTCAAAAACAAACCAATTTTAAACCACACGCACGCTGCCACTTGCGCTAAAACCGTTTAGTGCATGCTCGGCTAGACACGAGATTCTAGTGCCCGTCTTGTCCGCGTTTTGGTTATCGACTCCGAAGTCGGTGCTTCTTAATTTTCTTTTTCCCTACCAAGTCACTTCTCTTTTTGTCCAAGCCACTTCTCTTTTTCTTTGTGGGTATCGGGAATACTCCCATTCATAGGTCCGAGATCACCCACCACATCGAATGAGATGGACGGTACTCCATCAGATTATAACACCACCCTGCCACCGCCCGTAGGTGCACAGAATCCACCGTGAATTTCTCTCCAAGAGAGATGCTATCCTATACGCGGTCCACTTCCTACCTGTCTATCCATTCAACCAGCCAACGGGGATAATTTTGAAATTAAACCCCACTACATCAACCTGTTGCCCAAATTTCACGGGCTCGAGTCTGAAGACGCATATGTTTTTATCACCAAATTCGAAAACGTATACACAATAATGGGTACTTTTGGGGTAGCTGCTTCGGGTATCACGAGCCTCTTTGCGGGCCCGTTTAAACTTTTGCTCATCCTGTTAAAGACTGAGACACCAGATTTGGACGGCCCGTTGAGAGGGACTGTTATGGTCACCATTCGATTGAAGACCGACCTCTTGAGAGCTTCCTCTAGCGGCGGTGAGGCACCGAAACTCACTGGTGGGAGCATGGTCCCAAAGAACAATTCAGTAGTGGCTTGTGTTACTTGCCCCACCGGTATTGAAAAGATAGAGGTCGCGTTGGGCCCGTAGGCCACTCCTCTATTTGGGGTGGAGCGAGAGTCGCTGTTGCAAGAGGTGCAGTTGGAAGCCATCGATTTTTTCTGCACAGGAGAAAGACACCAAATTTTAGTATCTCGAATCTAAGGGCAACCATTGTGAACCGCGATTTTGTTCGCGAAACACGACACACGAAGTGTGGAGTGGAAAGAGGAAAAGGTTCCACTGGGCGTGGCAGAATCTATTTGCCGCCGAAAATAGAGACAAACTGGGATAGATCGTCTTGCCTGAATTTAGGGAAGATGCTATTTGGATTTATCCTTCCACCTCTCCGAAAATACTAAGTTGATTTATGGCACCATATATCGGAGGTTTGGACAGACGCGACCGTTGTAGCTGACTTTATCATATTCCCCCTCATTTTATGAGGGGGTTTTGATTGTGGGGATGCTCTTCCCTGCAGGCGCAAGCCCCTGCAGTTAATTACGTTATCGCATTGCGATAACCACTTTCTCATGCTCCGGCAGTTCACTTCTTGTTGTGTATGTTTTTGTTTGTTTAGGTTGTCCGTCAATTGTATACGGAGACTAGTTTATGTTGTCGTCCGTAGGGTGCAGTTCAGTCCAAATCTGTATATTTTAGATTTGGGCTTAGGTTTATTTATGGACCGTTAATCTGGTTTGAGATTAAGATCGACTTAAAACATATGAGCATTTGGGCCCAATTATTTTAGTTTAAGAACATCACAGTCCATTATCGCCATGTTTGAGGCAAAATTTTAGTTTAGGGATATTTCGGTCCAACATTACCATTTTGGGGACGAATGTTAGTTTAAGGACATTTCGGTCCATTACCGCCATGTTTGAGGCGAAGTTTTAGTTTAAGAACATCTCGGTCCATTATCTTGCACGCATGTGTATTTGTTATGTGGCAAAGTGAATGTTGGTGACATGGAATGCGTCCAATTTGGGACGCGATCCAATTTGAGGTGTACACGTCAATTTGAAAATGCATCAATGTATGACTAAAGGAGTTGTTGGTTGTCGGGACCCGTCACCTCTCTGAAGACATTGAGAAATTACGACATATATCACAGGTGTGGAAAGATGTACCCGTGAACCAAATCCCGTATTTGAGGGAAAGGATTTATGGTGGTCCTAAGAATCGTTAGTAATATTTGACACTAAGATTAATTTAGGAGATACGAGATGAATATCATTTTAGATATCATCAATGAGATTAGTCATGTTTGAGACTAAAATCAGTTTAACAATATTTTTAAGGATCATTTTTACTTAAGTTCTATCAAAAGAGCATTTGGGCTCAGCTATAAGAAACTTCAAAGACTTAGCCAATCTGGGCTTAGTCTGTCTACTCTTTTTCTTTTTCATTCAAAATGCTAAGCACTTATTTGGGCTCTGTTTGTTCAGCCTCCCTTTTTATGTAAAAATGCTGAGCACTTGTTTGATGCTCTAACACTCACATGGGTATCATGTGAAGGCTTCAGTTATGGGCGCTGCCCAATCAGTGCTAAGCATCCAATTATATATAGTGCTAAGCACTCTTTATATGGTGTCCACGTGAAGAGCACGTACGGTGCTGGGCGCTGCTCAATTAGTGTTAAGCACTCAACCATTTTGGATGTATATGAAGTGCTGAGCACTTTTATTCAGCGCTCATATATATTTCACGTCAGGCGCTGGCCTTCTGCTTTGGACGCCCGCGCGTGAGGCACTAAGCTCTTTTCTTTCTCTGTTAATGGCATTTTGACCATTAATGATCACCAATCTTTGTTTTGAAGACATTGGATCGTTTTTTCTTCATTGGAGAACTGAGTTCTTTTTTTTATTATAAGAACTAAGTACTTTATGTAGGGTTAAACCCTAATTTCGGAGGAATTAAATTCCCAGAACATATGTTCTTTTTCTTTCTTTTTAACCTAGTTCTTTTCTGAATTTTTGATTCTCAAGAACAAGATCTTCCCAATGAGAATTAAATTCTCAACTTGTAGAATACTTGTCTTGTGGATCTCTGATCCAGAGAAATAATTAAGTTTTTTGAGAAGGGTTAAACCCTTAGATAGGTAAAATGAGATATTTTGATCTTTGTGTTTTTTTTTACCTAGAGTTTTTGAGAAGGCAGGTCTTCTTCGTCTCTGTTGTTTTTAAAGCTTTCTGTATTTTTCAGAAGCTTATGGGGGTTTCCTCTATTTTTTCTATCTCTCGAGACTTGAAGTCTCGGATCCTTTATATAGTGGAGGCAAATTGTTAATTAGTTTTGAGAAAATCTCTCATTGAAAGATTCCAATTGATTTAATTGGTCTCAAAATTGATTCGGGGAATTTTATCCATCGTTGGATCTTTGATCCAAAGACTTCTATTTTACAGAATGCGTTTTCTTGTTTTTAAGAAGATCAGAAAAATATTCTCCAGTATACAGAATTTATTCTGTCAAGCGGTGATTTTTTAATCACTATTGGATATTTAATCCAAGAGTTCTCTGTTTTACAGGGAGTAATGTTTTTTGTTTAGAAAGATTGAGGGAATATATTTCTAAAAATAGAATTTTATTCTATTATTGAATCATTGATCCAACCGAGAGTATCTTTCTTATTTAAAAAATTTTGGGAGATATTTTCTTCTAATAGAATTTGATTCTATATTTTGATGATTTATCATCTCCGTTGGATTTTGATCCTACGGCTCTGTTTAACAGAGAGTATTGTAGAATTTAATTCTACCTGAGCGCTGGCGCTCGCGTGTTGTGCACGTGAGCGCCACTTAAGAATTTAATTCCTAAGATGGGTATTCCTGTGCTTTGCACATTGGCGTCCGTGTGAAGAGCACGAGCAACGTCATCTAAGAGTTTTACTCTTATGTAATGATCTCTTCTGTGCTTTGTACATTGGCATCTGCGTGAGGAGCACGTGAGGCGTCACCATACGATTTAATCCTATAAGATTGCCTCTGGCGATGGCGCCCTCGTGGAGAGCACGTGAGGCGCTGCCTCATTAGTGAAGGTTTCTTTTCATCTTCTTTCTCTGCTTTTCCTGAGTCAAACTTTCCTTTCCAATGCCTTTTTTTGTCAAAGTTTGGAAATAGTTTCACCATGCACAACATTTTTTGTGCCGAGACTTTAATGCCTCCCTTTATAATCTAAGAAAAGCTCCTCTTCTCTCTCATTTTCAGAGAATCATTTTAACAGATAAGAGTCATGGCTTGCTGTTGGCTATAGTGCCCTCAAAGTCAATTATTGGATCGCGGGCATGTGATTGCAATGATTGAGGGAGAACCTATACCGGTAGAACAGTCTTACTCGAGATGATAGTATGCTATCTGCTTTGTCTTTATCATCATGTACATACTTTAGGTGACATTACAGATCACTATTACACATTGATAGAGCTCATAGGATTCTTGCTTGACTACCAGAAGTATAATGGTGATCATATACGTGAGAGTTGGGCAGTCTATAAGCACATCCTTAAAAGGTCCCTAGTCGAGGGAGTTTCGAGACAGGGCATCGATACTCCAAAATAGACTAGTGTATACAGATCGAGACTCCACGAGGGGCGGTGGTCGGTCTCACAAGCCATTGGTGTCAGTTAGTTCACCTAAGATGTATACAGGTGCTCATTGGGTTATGAGTACACCGGACGGATTCGCCGGGAACATGCTACTTGATATTATACCTATCGTCAGATAGCAGTTCCCTGGTGACATGTGTACAAATTAGTCTATCGACCTGAGATCGTCATTTGTCTCGTGTGAGTTCCCACTGTGCTTTGATTACTACCCTACCACGGCTCAAAGGAGTCGTGTGAACAGGTTTTAGTTGGGTACAGTCCCGAGCCACATGGAGGCAGTGAGCGGATCGTCAGGGGATTCGTCTCTTCCGGTATTGGGGGTGATATCGCGCTGTGTTTGGAGAGCCATTACACAAAGTCCTTGGCCAAGACAAGTGAGATTTACTGGTAGGTATTCCAGTAGTTTCTCATGGTGTTCTGGGCTACACTCCGACACGACTTATACCGCTATTAGGGGTCTGACGTTTTCTATCCTCTAGGCCCGATATGCGATACTCATAGACGAACGGACCGGACTGTACGGATATTGTCTCCGTCGGGCTCAGTAAGGTTTAAGGATGAGTTCGCTCGTCAGCTTCTCTTTCGCTCAATACATGGGCAGCCGTTACGTACAGCTAGTGCCACTGACGTGCTTGTAGTTAAACTCACTGTCAGCGTATTGATGAGTCTTTAGAGTCCCCCACAGAGAGTTTCTCAAGTTCGAGCGAAACGTTGTAGAGGCCGTATGGTTTTATGGCAGGGTTCGATCATATTCATGCACTTGTGCACGGATCATGATCGGACAGATCATACTAGTGGGCTTTGGTTTAAGCCGGATCATAGTATAAGATTGTTGGATTACTTTCGTCTCGTTGTATTCGTATTCAGACGGAATAACGGATGCAGGTATGTATATACGGATGAGGGATATTCTTGTAATTCGTTACGAGTTTACTTTTGAAGTTGCCATTTTATTTTCTTCCGTTTTAAACATTTAGTTTAATGTTTAAAATTGTGATGTGAAATATGTGAGTATTTAGTTTGCATGGGAATTTTAGTGGTTGGAAATTTCTTTTGGGTTGTGTACATTCGTGGGCTTTAATGGGCTGGGAAATTTTGTGAGCATTAATTTGTAGTGAGTTTTTTGTGTGGCAGTGATCAATTTCATGGGCTTTTGATTGGTGCCTGCACATGTCTCATGGTGAGATATTTTGTGCATGCATTAATTGGTTTTTGTTTATGAGTGGGTAGGATATTTGTGTGAGTTGGATATTTTTTTTGGTGAGGTTAAAAAATTGAGTGGCTGCCATCACAATTTGAGGGCTATGCAATTCCATAGAGAAGGATTTGCTTTAGCCGAGCCCAATTTTTTGACATGAAAATTTCCTTGAGCTCACAACTTTTCCATCATTGGCAACTTCATTTTACCTCCATCCAAATCCTTGGGTGCATTGAGACAAAGTATTCACACACTATCTCTACTTCATTTTGAGTATCTAGGCTAGCAAACAGGATGCCTGAGTTGCTTCGGTTTTGAAGCGGGAGCCCGTATTAACAATCTTCGACATGGATAGTCTTCGACGAAGGGGACCGGAGAGCGAACTTGTTCGAGGCAGCCGCGAGGAGCTTAGGCAGAGGTTGAAGACCGAAGGACACGGATCGATCGGTATAAGCTCTCTAAACTTCTTTTACATTTAACTAGCATACGGTTAATGACACAATCCGGGTTTTAAGGTTACGTTAGCGCCAGTTTGAAAAAAAATTTGTTCCGCATTTGGCCTTGGATTGACGACCGGGATGCTGACGTAGCCTTACATGGTATCAGAGCCAACCCATTAACCACATACTAGTTGTTTAGACAATGTTAAAATATCGAAACCGAACAACCCCAAATCAATACCAACTAGTATTCCATTCTCTGTCAATTTTTCCGGGTCTTCTAAAAATATTTTAGCAATTGCAGAAGACTACTTATTTAAAAACTAAACACACACAAAATACGAGCCCAATCTAACATAATTGGACCAGCCACAATAAAGAATTTTCCGAGCTGGCCGGCCATGAATGTGAGTTTGGACTTGGAATTTTGTGTGTGGTTTAGTCTCTGGAATATTGGTTCAGTGGTATTGTTTGTTTAGCCCAGTTTGGATATGGTTTTATTTAGTTGTTTGGGGCTATTCGGGGGTTATTTCGAAGTCGGTATTTTCTAACATTGTTTAAAGTTTACAGTACATACATTTCTATCTGCGACCGTGAATGTCATTCGAGCGGTACAACTTGTCTAGTTGCTATAGTCCTTTTAGATGGGTTTGCGAACGTGACATTCACGTTGATGTTCTGTGTTGTGCTGTGTTGTTGCGGATTTGTCGTGGTGGATAGCTTGGCTGTAATGTTAGTGCAGTTTAGTTTTATTTGTACATTTGATATCACGGGGCAAGCGTCCGACATGTGGACTGTCGTCACTGTCTGTTTGTATATTATTCTTTTGGGGCACGACCGGGTTGAGATCGATATACCCGTTGTATATATTTTCTTTTCTGTACTAGGATTACCCCGCGATGGAGTGCACGGATAGCCGGGTTCTGGAGGGCAACGGGTCCGCATCTCATGGCGTTGAGAATGAGGTGGGCCCACTCTAGAATTGACGGGTTATTCGCCGCACTCGTAGGGGTACAGGTTGACCCAAGGTAGGGTGCTCAAGTTACCGGATTCCGTAAAGTGCTGGGTGGTCCATTCACTTTGCTGAAGCGGGCTACCTCGCTTCTGGTTTTGGAGAGTAACTTGCCGCACTCATAGGGGTCTAGGTTTTCATTGCACAAGCTATCCACACGACCAGGGGAATGTCGGGTTTCACTTGTGGCTCAAAGAAAACCCAGGGCTCCCAGATTATCTTTATTGTTCTGTGATGCTTATTACTTATATGTGATGTTGCATTTATCATACCTGGAGCGATCATTATATATTGTTATATATACACTAGTAGATGTTGTATATGTTTTACACTCGCGCTAGTCCAATCCCCGCTCTGTCGTTAATTAAGTAACCTAAAGGGTGATGACGGGACCCAGTGGCGAATGCGGATGGTATATATGTACATCATATTTTTGTTCTTTTATGGTGTGATTAATTGATAGGACTGTATTGATTCTGATCAATGCAAGAAAAACAGACCTATTCGATATTGTTGGAACATTTTTCAGAAAGCTGTTATTACAAGAACGTTTTCTTTTGTTTTGCACAGTAGTATTCGGTTATGAATATCCAGCACCTCATTCGACGAGGCAAGGGCCGAGATCCCTTCATCGGGAGTGACACTTTGGGCAGAGGTTTGCGTCAGGGAAATAACTTCACTATAATCGATTACTTTTTGCTTTGCATCGCGGTATTCAGTGAGAATATCCTGCACCTCATTCGACGAGAAAAGAGCTGAGATCCCTTCACCGGGAGTGACCTCTTTAGAAAAAGTTTTCGCCACTATATATTTGTAAAAAACTATCCGGTTCCTTCAACGATATCAAGTTCATTACGTTAAAGGTTTTTCGCCAAAAACTATTCGTAGCCCTCCGTCATTTCAGACGGGTATCACTTAGTATTCATGCTATGTTTGTTGGTCTTAGTCAAGGCATAGTGTATGTTAGCTATTTGTTACTTTCTGTTGCATAGATAGATGCGTTGGTTTGGGACAGTCGTACAGCCTAGTTGGCCTTAGTCAAGGGCTTATACGGGTGGGTTCAAATTAACCTGGACAATGACGGGTAGAACTTGACATGTGGCTTATGATTTGTTGGCCTTAGTCAAGGTCATTAGAGAATGGGGTAAAAATCACATCGGGAGTTTCAAATATACAGAAAATTTGCCAGATATGCGCATACGTTCTGGAGTGTGATAACTTGAGTGGATTCCATCAGGTTATCATGCGATGATAGTTGAATATGACCATCGTATAGTTATATATGAACTCGAAGAAACTTGTTTCAGATTCGAGAATGGTTTCCGGTTCTGGAGAAATTGAATAGGACTATCCAGTTGTCTTTTCCTTTTACCTTCTCTCGGGTTGTGAGGGCTCTTAGAATTAGGAGAGGGTACACATATTGCGCTTATTGGATAGTCTTCTTCTAAACCATAGGCAGGTGCCGATAGGTGGGGAAGGAAGAAAACCAATTAGCCTAAATGTGTTGTACAGAAAGTAATAAGTAAAGACAAATAAAGAGATTAGAAAGAGGGCAAAGTAATATGCGGATAGTGGAAGAGACATTACTAGGAATACCGAGATACCCCTTTAAAACATTTTCATGTTTCAGTTTTACCGTCCGTTGTTAAATGAAAACTGATTTTCTAATTAGATCCTTACTCCGGGATATGTATTTATCAGACTTGATTCTCACATCTATATGGTTTTACAGATGATAAGTAGGAGTAAGTTATTAGGAATTAGGTAATCATCCTCATTATATCGGAACTCGTTGTAATTGGTGATATTTAAGGAAATCAGCTGGGTTTTTGCCGGACGGCAAATATTTGGTTTTGAATATCCGTTGTTATGCACCAATTTCAAACTGATATATCTGTATGTTTATTTTATAAAGTGAGATATAACTTTTTGAAATTATGTCCATGACATTTACCAATATCAGTTGATGGTTAGGTAAGGAGTATTAAACAGCGGTGTAATTCTTTTTAACCATAAGTACAGTTTTCAATCTACGACGCACAGGATATGAGTTATTAAACTCATGGGACTTATACAAAGTATTGTATGTTGTCCAGTGTCCATTAGGACAGAGCGGTTGGTACTCGTAAAATATTCTATTTACTTATGACTTCTCCAGTTTTAGACAAGTGTTTCGTAGAAATACAAGTTCCAAGTTTTGAGAAGTTATAGGTACAAGAATAAAGTAGAGAACCACGTGCTGCAAGTATCAGGATTCTTCAAGATGATCGAAAATGTAGATACTTGTGTTTGGTATTCAGTTGATAGTAATGGTTTTGAGAACTGGTTTCTCTTTCAGATTACTCATATCTGGATGCATTCCTAAATTGAGTAATGCTGATCAGTCTCTCTCCATTTAGTTGACATTCGCTGGAGACAGCTGCATGATTTGAATCTGGTTCCAATTAAATCAATACCTCTGTTTCTATATTGTATATAGAATGGTTCATATCTTAACAATGTTAAGGTACGAGGAGTTATCCTGCTTATGCTTAAAACCAGACTCTGGATAACTCAAGGCACGTTTCTGTAATGGCAGTTTGTGGGTTAACCCGGGCTTTGATGAGGGTTAACTTTCTACCATCTGGAAGATCAATAGTGATATTGTTCTTGACCCACCACAGTTTTAATAAAATATTTTTTTCAGAAAACAGTAGTGGGAGTATGGTTGAACTTGAAGAGATTCCAGAACCGCAAACGATTATTGAAAATTTAATAGAACCTAAAAATTCAATCAGGTTTGACATTCCATTAGCCACTCCGCAGATAAAGTGGATAATCTCAGGCACCGGAGTGGTACTTCGGTATCCTCAAGGACGGTGACAGAGAGGTTCTTGTTTACCCAGACTTGCTATTACTGTTGTTCTAGACTATGAGACCCGGCAGGAGGATGAGTATAGCGTCGTTCTAAACTAGCTTTATAAGTGCACGTGTATATGACTCTGTCATAGGGTTGTCGTAGTCTGTGGGAGCAGCGGAAGCATAATGGACAAGTAGCTTATATCTATTTATAGACTAAAGCAAGATATAACGGAGATAGATTATCTATTTTTAATGTAACAGTCATGCGCTTTGACTTCATCAGAATAGGAGATGGATCTGTTAAGAAAGTAGTAGGGTGGTATGTCCTGGTATTTAGATGACATACACTTTGTAGGAAGTAAAATTCCTATCCTACAATCGGTTATACTTTGGTTGTCACACGGTGGTTTCTCCACATAGGATATGGACATTATTTCAGGCATTCTGGTTACTAGATCTATGGTTATAGATCTAGATTTTGGTAGTTTCCCAATCCGGGTAGTTAGACAGTATTCTAAAGATGTTTTAGAATGGACGACTCCTGACATGGTGGTGTACCTGCAGGTAATGGAGTCACCCTCTCTAAAGGTGTCTTACAGACTAAAGAGGAGAGAGATGTGCATGATTGGCATATTACTTGCTTAGGCAATTGAGTCAATCATGAGATGTCAAGTACCACACTAGATGTTGTTTTTGCACTAGCTGCAATAAGTTTTATATATTAATCCAATCCTGGAGAAACGTTCAGAAGCAGTTCATGAACATAAGTGGATGTTCTGGGGATTTGATAACGGCAGCCTCCTTCGGGAGACGGTTATCATTCCAGGCTTCCAAGGTGACCTGGATGACAGAGTGACTGTCAGAGTTATAGTTTTCCCTCTTGACGAGGGGCGGTAGTTTAAACAGGTGGTCCAAACGGATACTGAGGGTAGCATGGCGCAGGATACTGATTTAAATTCAGTTGACGATATAGTCTAAGAAGTTTACTGGATTTGAAGTTCATTTATGAACTGGGTCCCATCAAATATCCAGACATATTCTAAGACAGGTATTACTCAATTCGGGAGATGACTTTCTCCACGAACTTGAGATAAAGAGAGACATAGAAAGAAACATCAGAGTGGATCCACTCACTGAGGCTATTTCTCGAACGCGATAGTTTTACAAACGAGTTTTGTGAAACTGATTAGTAGAAAAGTTGGGTGTTCGGTATCACACGGGCTGTGAGTATGCGACACCGCAATAATTAGTTTTAAGTGCAAGTGAGAGATTGTTGGTTATAGTGCCCTCAAAGTCAATTATTGGATCGCAGGCACGTGATTGCAATAATTGAGGGAGAACCTATACCGGTAGAACAGCCTTACTCGAGATAATAATATGCTATCTGGTTTGTCTTTATCATCGTGTACATGCTTTAGATGACATTACATATCACTATTACACGTTGATAGAGCCCATAGGATTCTTACTTGACTACCAGCAGTATGATTGTTCCGCGTTTGGTCTCGGATTGACGGCCGGAACGCTAGCGTAGCCTTACACTTGCAATCGTCCGCATGCTAATCGGCAACCATAAGAGATGACTATTGAGAAAATTGTTTCTCACTTTGTTGCATGCTTGGTGAATCCCGCTCTCACGGATGACCAATGTGATACGGCGCTGCGCGAGCTCTTAACTCGTAGAGGATCTACTCTCCCCATCGGCTCCGGATGATGTTCCTGTTCGTGCTCGATGACATTCCCCATCATCCAGCAGAGATGACTCCGGCCATGCTCGACGCAGCGGAGGACAAGATCGAGTGCCTTCATGAGGCACTTTTGATTACCAAGCCTCCGAGTGATCGTTCTGTTCTGCTGCTAAGCCAGATGCGGGCTCAGCGGACCATCATGTATGCCTTCGCTGATGGACACGGCGCTAACCGATAGGGAGTGACTCCTCACGAAGATCGCCGCTTCGACATGGTGGAGAGGGCTGAGAGGGCTTTAGAAAACTTTATTCGTAGTTTTGTAAACCCTTGTACTTTTGATTCCGTATTTGGTAATCTATTTCCTGTAACATAAAATGTTTATTTAAATACTTTCTTTTTATCGTTTGACCACCGAATACTTCATTTCTAACACATGTTCTTTCTCTGATCGAATTGTTGAAATATACGTGCAATATATATGTGTTCATGTGCACTTTACCCTTAGAGATTTTTGCTAAGCGCACACGCCACTGATGTGCTCGTGTCATGCACTAACCTTCCACACGCGTATATGAATAAGCCTACTTTCACACATATCTGTAAACGGAATTTAAACCGGTGTAAACAGAGGGATTCTCGCTTCTACCAAGTGTGGTTTTCTTCCGGCCGTTACTTGGAGGCGCTAAAGCTTAGAAAATTCTACATGACGTGGGTAAGGTAATCGATTTAATCAATCGGATCGGGTATTTCGGTAAACCTTTAAAGTAGATACATGTATTTCCGCTGCGTTTGATTGCTTGTTATGTATCTTCGTCACCTGAAGTGTACATTTTGCTTCCATAAGAGCAAGTGATATCCTAGCCTAGTATTATGTTCATCTATTCAAATACTTGATTCTTTAAAACTCTTTATTAAAAAAAAAGCTTTCGCCGCTCTATTTCTTTGCGGGGAACAATGCTCTATAGTTTTAATGTTTTTCGATGGTTACATGCAATCACTTAAACGACTATATACGTAATTCTGTATTTTTTTTCAATGCTGTGCTTTTTTCAGCATGGTGTTGCCCCGTACTTTGGCTGCATTGTTGGTCGAGTTGCAAATAGAATCAAAAATGGGAAGTTTACTCTCAATGGGGTCAAATATTCTTTGCCGATCAACAGACCCCTTAACAGCCTTCATGGTATAATTCATAATCTTATATCTATTTTTTAGTCTTATATAGTTATATACATAGTCATGTTGTTGAAAATCACATGAATTAATAGGCATTGTGAGATATCTGGGACATGCATTTGCACAAGCTGTGTCTTTGTAATTGATGTATGCATGTGCCAAATCTTATAAACATGAGACACTCAATTAACTCCAATAGATTTTGGCAGCCTCATCAATTTTATAAATTCATACACAACATATTAAATATTCCAACCTTTTGTGATGCACTACTTCAACCAATTGAATCATGGAGATGTAGTTTTTCAGTAAGTTCTATATTTCGATTTATTTTTTCAACCCTCGTTGATTCTATTATTCTTCTTTTCTTGGAAGTTGATAAATTTTAGTATATGTATTACTTGGCCCAGGAATCAAATCATAAGAGGCAAAAGCATCTGAAACCATTGTTTACTGTTAGTGATGAAATTTGGTTTGTTGAAGAGAAAATAATGCAGTGTTTTTGAACAGTTGGCATATGAATAAAGTGGGTAATTTTGAGGAATATCGTGATACATACCACATACATTAGACCTTTTTTTTATTATATGAATAAAGTTGAAAATTCCAATTCATGCTAGAGTGCTGCATCTGCACCTGTAGTTTTTGATTTCATGGAAGTGAGAGCTCAGTTTGTTTCTCCTCTTCAATTGTTGGTTTCATGCTGATTATTTGTTCTTTGCTTTTCCCAAATAAAACAAGTAAAGTCCACCAATCATCAGAACTCCGCCTAAAATGCTGCAGCATTGCAACATAACAAAATTCAAAGTTAGCAAACCTTTGCAAATTAATCATCACCCCTAAGATGAACGATGAGATGGCAATTGTGATTACAAGGGTCAGTGGCGTTGACATCGCTAAGAATACTGGCCCTCTTTTTTCAATGCACCAAGATTGCAAGCAATATGATATTCCAGTGACAACAATCCCCTGTCATTTGAAATAATTGTATAAAACTCGTATTACGCTCGATTTAGAATTAGAGTATGTGTATTTTGTTCAGTATATTTACGCTATACGCCGTCGAGAAGAGGCTCATGTTGAATTCTAGCTTCCATCTGCTGAGGTCCCTTTCGATTGCGAGACCCAAAAGAAAAGTTTGAATTGCGCTGAAAAAGCTCTCGTGCGTGATTAAAAGAAGCACTGAAGGATACTCCCTCAGCAGAAATACCTGTTATTTTGAAGTGTTAAATTCTAATTAAATTGCAGAAAGATCTCTTGCAACTCTCCCCAATTTCATTTTTACCAGCCTAATTCTTTTAATAGATATTCTATGCTAAGTTCTTAAAGATATTTGATGGTTATTTTATTTAATTATCTTCTTGTTCACTTTGGTATTATATCTCTCTCTCGACACAAGAAGATTCCATCGAAATTTCTATAGGGAATATCTAGAATGCTTAGAACAGAATTCTAAAAACTCATCTAAAAATGTATGTATGTATAATGAGGGTACATATTTAGTTTTTAAAAAATTCCGTTCAAGTTTATTAAACAACATATCAACAAACACACGTGCGTGCATGTGAAAACGGAGTAACATGCGCCATAGAAGGAAATTTCCTCTTACGTCAGGTCGCAGACCCCTCAAAGAAATAAAACTTTTTCTATGGTGACGAGAAGATATTTACATACTTGGCAGACGATCCATGAAGACCAAAGAGAATTAGCCGTTATCATGATGAATGTGCACGTTATCCATTTTCCTCTTGCTTTGGCTACATGGTGAGTTCCATTGCCATGATCACCAACTCCATGGCTTATTAGTTTAACATTATTTCCTTTATAGAATGCAATGGTGATAATGCCGGCCACACAAAGCCCTACTCCAAATACCTTTGCAATCCCTGATAACTTCTTCACCTTCACTGTTTCTATCCTGTCAGTGCATTTTTTTTAAAATTTTCCAGATATATAATGAAGTTACTCATTATTCGATCGAATTATATATGTTGATGGAGTTTTATGTAATGAAAATTCATACCTGAATAGAACAGACAGGATGAAGGTAACCACAGGGTTTATGTTTGATGATGCAGATGCCAGAGTTGATGTGGTGTGGTCAGGACGGATGTTGTACAAGGTTAACGACCCGGTTATCCTAAACCGAAGTAATCATCATCTTAGATATTTATCATACATTCATAGCCTAATATTTTGTGTGTTTACTTGACAGATGACTGTTGATAATGTTGAAAATCTTGATTTAGAATTTTGCGGAAGTTTAATAGAAAACATCATATATTGCAAAATTCATTAGAAACTACATACCGGGCACCGGGCTCTATTTTCTTATCATCTTATACAGCTCTATTATAATTTTTTTCCTTTATTGGGTAAATTACGCTAAAATACGCTTCACTATCATGTTTGTTCACTAAAATACCTTACGGTATTCTTATTACATTAAAATACTTTTAAGTCCTGTTTTGAGGGTATTTTAGTGAAATAAGATCCCTTTAAAACAATTGTTTGAGTATTTTACTGTGATAAAAATGCTTGAGGTAGTTTATGAAGAACACGATAATTAAGGGCATTTTAGTGTAATTCAACCATGTTTATTATCTATTTTGTTTGATTTATTTTAGGAAAAAGGTTTATATAGAAATGTGTCCTCTATACGAAAGCAGTTATTGATATATCTGGAGAGAAAATTTGGACTTTGTGGTTTGATAAACAAGACGCGCGCGCACTTACGAAAACAATGAAAGCGCGAAAATTTTGAAGCAGAGAGAAGAGGTGACAAAGGTGGAGCATTTTTCCTGTAAAAATAGAAAAACAAATCTGTAAATAAAATCATGAAAAATGAAGCCCAAAACATGAGAAGAATAAAAGGCAAGGTTACCTCTCAAATATCAAAGCAAGAAGAGAGTAGCAAAAGCTTGTCTATAGAATGAAAACCCAAAAATGCTCATGCCTTGAGAGAAGGCAATCTTACTAATAATCGGCACCCCTGAATACAAGGCTCTAATGATAAAAACAGCCCCATAAATTCTTGCATTGCTCATATTATTTTTTTTTCCCCAAGAAATATCTATGAAATGAAGCATAAATGTGTGCAAGAGAACAAAAGGAGAGCTTAGATCATTTGGTATTTTGATGCCCACTAACAAATTGTTTAAGGGTAAATTTTAATGTGGGTTATGACTTGGATTCTTTTAGTTGCATTAGATAGTGGCCATTGTATATCTTCATTATATATTTGAGCTATCCATGATATGTACTTAAGCAAATTAAAGATCTAATTTGGGTATTATTGTGATGCTCAATTTGCATCCTAGCCTGTAATTAATCCAAGTGATTGGCTCAATCATGACTCATTAATTTTTATTTTTATTTTAATTTAAAGTAAAAAGGTTTGTTCTCTAGTTTAATTTAAACTCACAAGTGTTGATGACCAAATCCAAGAAGGATATTCCCTCAAGATGATCCCCTGTAAATTTTATGTTTCTCTTTAACATATTTCATCACATTATATGCTAATGTTGTAAAATGTTGATGACAAATTTTGATACCTGTAACACAATCCATAGTGCCCAACAAAGTGCAGCCAAAATTAACCATAAGAAAGCTACGAATTATCCAAGCCTTGCTCATGCTTGAGTTAGAGTGGTGCTTGTTACTCCCATTAAGGATTGGGTGATGATTTATAAATGAATTTAAATGAGGGTCTTCATAAAGCGCGACGGTAATAACACCCGATAAGCAAACTGCTACTCCAATGATCTTTGCAATCCCAGAGTTAACAATCACAGGAATCTTAAGATGAACCATGGCGATGACTAAAAAAATTGATGGATTGTTGACCTTTTGACCAACAAAAATAAGAAAATGAAAAGTCAACAAGCATCTTTCTTCTTCTCATTCATTAGGCGTTCTTTCTCATGATTAAAAACCTAAAAAGTGATATACCTTACAAATTTATACATAAGCCCTTAAATCTTTGTTTTTTTGTATCATAAATTTCTCTCACTAACCGATTCATTTAATCTAAATTTAGAAAAACCATAGATATATTTAGAAATTTTCGAATAATGTTCAGCATGAAAAAAATTTACACTCGCCTTCGGTATATGCTGTATAAAATATACAGACGTGTAAAATACTAGTCAAGATTAACAGATGGATTGAATAAAATTTGTTCCTTTATTTCGTTTAATGCGCGCTATTCATGTAATAGGAAGCATGTTCTCATCTTTCTGTAATGATAGCTCATCTTCGGTATATGTTGTTCATAAAATTTGCCAATAATCTTTATTTGATTAAATAGAATAAGAAAATATAGCAAACATTATTATATTAATTTAACATTCAATTATTGTGTATTAATAGGTAAAAGCTAATACAATATAAGATTAAGGCTGCAGTCACGTATCTAATTATAATAAGAAAACATATCGATACTATGTGAGACATGTACTCTCCATAAATAAATAGCAACATGCCGTTGTTCTTTTATTGAATTAATAAATTGATCTTGCGATTTTGTTATTATATATAACTTTATGTCCTGCCGACTCTTTCATTTCTTGGAAGTGAATTCCTGTTTATTTTAGTAAAAATTATAGACATGTATGTGATACCTGTAGAGCTAACTATATGATTTGAATTGATGTAACTCAAGTTTATTAATTCCTTCTTCAATAAAAAGATTTGAAGGTGTTGGAGTTAAGAGCGCGGAAGCAATAAATCAATCAAAGATTAAAAACAAACAAGAAACGATGACACAAAGATTTTACGTGGAAACCCTTGCGGGAAAAAACCACGGACGACGAGGAGACAAAAAATCCACTATGAAAAATTGAGAGTACAAAAATCCCCAAATTAATCTGGAATAGGGATGAACGGAAGAATAAATTCCTCACACAAAACTCTCTCTAAACTGGTGGAATAATATAAGCACTCAATCTAAACAACATATATTTTATTGTTACGGAACAAAGGCTGGAGATATGTATACTGCTAGCGAGACAAAGCTTTGTGCCTAATATTAATGCCAATTAGTAACCGACTAAACAATAAGAGGCAGTGCAAGTATTATGCCGCAATCCACGCCTGAGCGTTGTCATGTGGATCATCCTTTGACCTTTTCCAATTCATCATATAATACCAACTTAAACCAAGAGCACAATTAATTAATTAATGGGTTAATTAAGTTGGGCCTTAATTTGAGACAAACTCAACAAATCTCCACCTTGGCTCAAATTCCGTAATGCTCCAAAATACTCCACGTCGTCGCATAAGCCCTGAAGGGCACTCAATGAGATAAAATACCAACTAAGTCCAAGCAATACTTGAACTTAGTAATCGGAAGCGGCTTAGTGAGCATATCCGCAGGATTGTGAGCGGTGTCAATTTTCTCAACGACAACCTCACCAATATCAACAGTATCTCGAATGAAGTGACGTCTCACGTCAATATGCTTAGTCTTGGAGTGGTACTTGCTACTCCGACTCAAATGAACAGCACTTTGACTATCACAAAATACAACAAGAACATCCTGTTGAAGACCAAGCTCGGTGACCAAACCTCGAAGCCAAATAGCCTCTTTTACACCTTCAGTAACAGAAATATACTCCGCCTCAGTTGTAGACAAAGCAGCGATAGCCTGCAAAGAAGAATACCAACTGATGGAGGAACCACATAAAGTGAAAATATATGCAGAAAGAGATCTTCTTTGATCAAGATCACCACCATAATCAGCATCAACATAGCCAATAACACCACCAGGATCAGAATATTTCTTATCAAAAACCAAACTAAGATCCATAGTACCCCTTAGGTAACGAAGGATCCACTTAACTCCTTCCCAGTGTTCTTTGCCCGGATTGTGCATATAACGACTAACAACACTAACAGCGTGAGCCAAATCAGGTCGAGTGCACACCATGGCATACATGAGACTACCAACAGCACTAGAGTAAGGAACATTGGCCATTTTCTCCTTGGCCTCTTTAGTCTCTGGACATTGTTCAGCAGATAACTTAAAGTGAGCAGCAAGAGGAGAAGTAACAGGCTTACAGTTGGACATATTGAATCGAGCAAGTAATTTCTCGATGTATTTCTTCTGAGACAATTGCAATGTCCCAGCTTGACGGTCCCTGTGTATCTCCATCCCAAGAATCTTCTTGGCAGCACCCAAATTTTTCATATCAAACTCACTGCTCAACTGGGCCTTAAACTTGTTGACATAAGACATATTAGGTGCAGCAATCAACATATCATCAACATAAAGCAACAAGTATACAAAAGACCCATCAGGAGATCTCTGAAAATAAACACAATTATCATAACTACTCCTTGAGTAGACTTGCCCAATCATAAAAGAGTCAAATCTCTTATACCACTGTCTGGGTGATTGCTTCAAACCATATAAAGATTTCTTCAAACGACAGATATGGTCTTCTTTACCTGGAACTACAAATCCCTCAGGCTGATCAATATAAATCTCTTCTTCAAGGTGACCATGAAGAAAAGCAGTTTTCACATCCATTTGTTCCAGTTCCAAATCATATAAGGCAACAAGAGCAAGTAATACACGGATAGAGGTATGACGAACGACAGGAGAAAATACCTCATTAAAATCAACACCTTCACGTTGATCAAAACCACGAACAACATACCTTGCCTTGTACCTAACAGGTTCAACCCCATGGATTCCATCTTTGACTTTATAAAGCCACTTGCAGCTTATAACTCGCTTACCTTTGGGAAGTTTGACCAAATCCCAAGTCTCATTCTTATGGAGGCTTTCAACCTCTTCTTGCATCGCAAGCAACCATTTAGATGAATCTGCACTAGAGATAGCTTTTGAATAAGTTTTAGGCTCACCAACATCTTCAATCTCCGTCGCAGCAACAAAAGCATAAGCAGCCAAATCAAAATCTTTAAATTTTGCAGGCTTTTATGGTTGCCTCCTTCCACGATCACGAGCTATAGATGGCTCAATTTACCGCTGTGGACTTCTTTGCACTTGAGTATCACCAGTCACAATGCTAGGACTAGTGCTGGAGGTAGGAATATTTACTTGGGCTTGTGTGCCCTCCACCTCAAACTCCACCTTCTCACTGGCACCATCATTGTCATTGTCATCTGCACCAGAAGAAGGAATAGCAGTATCTTTTCCAGAAAGAAGAGCATCTTCATGAAAAGTAAGGTCTCTACTATGAATAATCTTATTAGAATCAGGATCAAAAACACGGTACCCTTTAACACCCGATCCATAACCCATGAAAATGCATTTTCTCGCACGAGGAGCCAATTTCCCCTCGTTGACATGAATATAAACAGGACACCCAAAAACACGAAGGTTAGAATAATTAACAGGGTTACCTGACCAGACTTCTTCTGGAATCTTGCCGTCGAGAGACCTGTGGGGCGAGCGGTTGATCAAGTAGCAAGCAGTCTCTACCGCTTGAGCCCATAAATTACGACGACTCCATAACCCAGCACTAGAAAACATGCAACGAACCTTTTCAAGGATGGTTCTATTCATCCTCTCTGCAACGCCATTCTGCTGGGGCTTACCAACCAGAGTATTATGCCTAGCAATGCCTTCCTGTTTGCAGAAAGTATCAAATTTTTCTTCACAGAATTCAAGACCATTATCAGTTCTGAGCCTCTTCAATTTTTTACCAGTCTGGTTCTCAATCAACACCTTCCACTCTTTGAACTTAGTGAAGGCTTCATTCTTATGTTTCAGAAAATAGATCCAGACCTTCCGTGAATAATCATCAATAATAGTCATGAAATACCTGTGACTTCCGATTGAAGGCTTGCGGGATGGACCCCAAAGATCCGAATGAACATAATCCAAGGTACCTTTGGTCCTGTGAACACCTGCTGAGAAACTAATTCTTTTCTGCTTGCCAAAAACACAATGTTCACAAAATTCAAGATCACAAGAACTTAAAGTACCAAGCAAATTTCTTTTGGTGAGAACATTCATGCCTTTCTCACCCATATGACCCAAACGCATATGCCAAAGTTTGGAGTCATCCGAATGTGAGGACGAAGCAACTGCAGCTGAACCTGTAATTGTAGAACCCTGCAAGATATATAAGGTACCCCGCCGAATACCTTTAAAGTACACAAGAATACCCTTGGACACCTTGAGAACTCCATTCTCAGCACTGTACTTATAACCGAGTGATTCAAGAGTGCCTAAGGAGATAAGATTTCTCTTCAGGTCAGGGATATGTCTAACACCTGTCACAGTTCTAATAGAACCATCATGGGTCTTGATTTTAACTGAACCTATACCAATAACCTTACAAGGTACATCGTTTCCCATAAAAACTAAACTACCATCAACCGATTCATAAGTGGCAAAATAGTCCCTATGAGGACACATATGAAACGAACAGGCAGAATCAAGAACCCATTCACTCCTAGACCTTTTTGAACTATCAACAGCTAGGAAAACATCCCCATCAGAATCGGTCTCAACAATAGCAGCTTCAGCGGTTTTTTCGGGTTTCTTACCCTGTCTTTTATCTTCCCGTTCAAGCTTATTTTTCAACTTATAACAGTCGGCAACAATATGCCCAAGTTTCTTACAATAATTGCAGGTTTTATTAGAGTGTTTGCCTCTAGACTTCGACCGAGACTTATTTCTGTTCTTACTGTTTTGACCCCTTTCTTGTGTTCTACCCCTCACCAATAAACCCTCAGCATGATTACTAGGTTTCTCAGCATCATATTTCTCTTTAGACAACAAATTGGATTTCACATCTTCAAAAGAGAGGGACTCCCGATTACCATAAAGCATGATTTCTTTAAATTGGCCATATGAGGGAGGTAGTGAAACAACAAGTAGAACAGCTTTATCTTCATCCTCAATTTTAACATCAAGATTTTCTAAATCGATAAGAATCGAATTAAATTCATCCAAGTGAGATTGGATTGGTGTACCTTCAGCCATATGGCATGTGTAGAGGCGATCCTTGAGACGAATCTTGTTCGCAAGACTCTTGGCCGCATAAAGTGACTCGAGTTTAGACCACAATCCTGCGGCTGTAGTCTCATGGATGACTTCACGGAGAACTTCACGAGTCAAACAAAGTTGGATCGCTGAGAGTGCTTTCTCATCTAATTCTTCCCACTCAGCATCTGTCATGGTACTGGTAGAGGTAGATGATTTTTCCCTGTCGTCGGACTTGGGTCGACCGGATAACGCCTTCTTCAACCCGTGTTGGGTAAGGACGGCCCTCATCTGAACCTTCCAAATTGCAAAACTAATTTTGCCATCGAACTTGTCAATGTCGAACTTTGTAGAAGGCGACATGATGGAGAAAGATTAAATCTTGATTGATTGAACAAAGCTCTGATACCAGTTTGTTGGAGTTAAGAGCGCGGAAGCAATAAATCAATCAAAGATTAAAAACAAACAAGAAACGATGACACAAAGATTTTACGTGGAAACCCTTGCGGGAAAAAACCACGGACGACGAGAAGACAAAAAATCCACTATGAAAAATTGAGAGTACAAAAATCCCCAAATTAATCTGGAATAGGGATGAACGGAAGAATAAATTCCTCACACAAAACTCTCTCTAAACTGGTGGAATAATATAAGCACTCAATCTAAACAATATATATTTTATTGTTACGGAACAAAGGCTGGAGATATGTATACTGCTAGCGAGACAAAGCTTTGTGCCTAATATTAATGCCAATTAGTAACCGACTAAACAATAAGAGGCAGTGCAAGTATTATGCCGCAATCCACGCCTGAGCGTTGTCATGTGGATCATCCTTTGACCTTTTCCAATTCATCATATAATACCAACTTAAACCAAGAGCACAATTAATTAATTAATTAATGGGTTAATTAAGTTGGGCCTTAATTTGAGACAAACTCAACAGAAGGCCCTCAGTTACTTCTAATGAAGTTGTAAAGGTCAATTTCTAAATGTTTTCACGAACAGCAACGATGAAAATTATTGGAGAGAAAAATAGTTGATGGCCATTAATATTCATAGTTCAATTGCGTGCATGCCGTTAACGAGAGTGAAAATTTTAATTTGAAAGCCCGAGATTAAAAGCGCAGGCACGTGCATATTTTTTGGGCTAAATTGCACTAAAATCAACCTAAACTATCAAGTTTTTTCACTATTTTTTCACTATGATACCTTAAATCTCTTTTATCACATTAAAATACCTTAAGTAATGCTTTTGAGGGAGGGCTTATAAACCATAGCTCAAGGTATTTTAGTGTAATAAAAATCATTAATGTATTTTAGTGAAATTTCTTAATAATCGAGGATATTTTAGTGTAAGTTACCCATTTTTATTTTTGCAAAGAACTTAGTTCACCACTAAATTCTTATCTCTTCATGTCACTTGACTCACCACTAAAGTACAAAAAATGATGGTGCTTTAGAGGTTTCTGAGGTTGAAGGCACAATTTGTATGGAAATGTAAAGTGCACAATTTTTATGGAACTTGGATGTTTTTTCCTTTTAAAAAATGTTGTTTTGCACTAATGAAAGCAAAATGATATGAATAGTGCTAAAGCAGTTGGAAACAAAACAAAATAAATAAAGTGAACGCACAATTTGTATGGAAAAGAAAACGCGATGCCTGTATACTCTTTCGCTTTGCGAATCGCAATCCAGTATATCCGTTGTGACATCAATCAGTTTAGAATCTAACAAGTCTCCGTCCAGCTAATTAACCATTTGTATCGAAGTAGATGCATGTTGGTTCATCCACAAATAACCAACATAAAGGTTATTTTCGGAAACCATGAATTGTGGAACTATACATTCTTTTTAAGGAATAGATCCAATAATATGGAATTTTTCCCTATCTATTTATACCGCGTGGTGCAGCCGCAAGACACTATATGATTTCTTTAATTTTGTCTTATAGATTTCAGCCGTCGGGCGTTTTAGATAAAAAGTAGCGCCTTACTGCTTCATGTAATTATATTTAAAATATACATAAGCAATTGGGTAAATTGTCAAAAAGCCCCCGGCCTGCTCGGAAGTTGTCTAAGAAATCCTGTAATTTTCGAAATTGTTGGAAAGGGGCTGCTGTTAAATTCTTTGTGAAAAACTCCTCTAGTTATTTTGAAGTATAACCGTGGAGTCTCCAATTGTCTAAGAAAACCCTCGTATAGGAACTATGGAGTCTACAATTGTGGCCATCTTAATTTGTAAATTATTTTGAAGTATAACCGTGGCCATCTTTATTGACTTCTCACAGGGAAAACAATAATTGATGTCTTTTATATCTCACACCCAAAATTTATATATTTGTAAATTTACTCTCTAAAAATCCATATTTCTAAATTTCCCCCCTTAAACCTTAAACCTTTAACCTGTTCAAAAATCTTCTCCAGTTAGATTTACTCATAATCTTATAAGGATTTTCCGTTAGTTTTGAATCTTCACCAATTAAGAGACTTGAAAAAGACCAAAATGCCATCAACTGTCATCTTACCCTTTCAAATTAGGGCTGGGATTAAGATTTCTTCTTGAAATTATGGCTTTTCTTTAGACAAAAAATTAAAGGTTTTCCTCTTCACCCATTGCTTATGAGTTGATGCAAAGGAGTTTGAAAAAACGATCTTTGATCTATTGAGATGATGAAACCCCATTAAAATTTGAAGATGGAAAAAGAAGAAAAAGAATTCTCGGTCCTTTGAGAAGAAAGATAGAGAGATCATGTCAAGTTAAATTCTCACGGAATACAGGTTACATGGTTTTTTTTTTTGGTCAACGGAGAAGTCTCAGGAGGGAAATTTAGAAACATAAATTTTCAACGGTGAAATTTAGAACATGTAAGTTATGGAGGTGAGGTACAGGGAATACATGTTTATTTTGCATTCAATAAATTTCTTACCAGTTTGTTGATGTATTGGGCACCAGCTTTTAAAAGCCAAACCTAACTTGCTTCTCTCTAGTGGGGGAAGGTGTGCCATCAAAATCCTATCATGTTAGCTACCAACATATTATAGAATTGGGAGCAGTTGTATACATACATATAGACATTTGATAGGCTCCATGTGGCATATATTGATATCTTTCTTAAAATACAGCTATATTTTATTTCAACAGGGAAATTTCTTAAAATACAGCTATATTTTATTTTTATTTTCCCCTCAAATTTATAAATACCACTGGCATAATTTATTGCCAATTCAGATGAGGCTGTTACAGGGGTCAAATCTAGAAATTTTGCCAAGTACACATATGTTCTCTTGTGGCCTCTCTGCAGTAAAAATGGGGGATGACATCAAATATTTATTTATAGCTGGGATGGATCCCTGCAAAAAAGAATGGAGATAACATGACATGAGTTTATTGAACCATGCACCCGCAATTTTGGCCGGCATCTTCTGCTGCAATTCCCCATCTCATGATTCACATGCTGTCTCATTCTAACTAATGAGTGAATACAAAATTTACCTAAAAAAAAAAAGAAAATATAGAGGATTTACATAAGAAAAGACTTAAATGCACAAACTTATTTAATATGGGTTTAGTTTATTTTTGACTGAAATATAATAAAAAGAGTTTATCCACAAGAGTTGGGTATTTACCTCAAAATACAATAAAAAGGCGTAAATTACAAATTATATCCATAACATAGATGCAACAGAGAGACGTAAAACGAGGATTATCGAAAGCAACTGTACATATGCACGCCAACAAGACATTGATTGCAATAATCAAACCCGTCTTTTCTCACATACTCGGCAGAGAACGAAATGAGCACTGGTATTCGGAATGCATCATCTTAGCGCTAATGCATGAGCGATGCTTCGCGTTTTGTGTTTGTGGCTGCATTCAAAAATGAGCATGCAGCTCTGCCAACATGTTAGTAATTGCTCTGGTGTCCTGTTAGTCAAAACGAAAACAATAAGTCATAATGGCACCTTTTTATTTTTTCATGTGTTGCTTGTTTGAAATTAGAAAAATGTCAATTTAACACGGGCTTTATATATATGCCAATCAATGTATATGCGTGTCAAGCTAGCTGGTTTTAGTATTTCTCGATCTCAAGAAGCTGTTATATGATTTGTCTATTCAGGCCTATAACGTAGCATGCAAAAAACATAAAACGAAACTGGTAACATTTTTCATTATTTATCTACAGCTTGAAATCTGCATGAAACCAACGTACATTTCATGACTACATGTCACAGCCCATAATTAAACCGTGTTTTCAACAACCCATCTCATGTAATTGGTGTGTTTTCCCTATTTAAGACCGATGAGAAAACGAAAATATGAAAAACCAAATAACAGCAACCATGCTTGAGAAAACTCGTCATTTCAAATCGGTTTTAACTATTAGTTAAATGTCACATCTTTTCTGGAGCTGTTAAACACCTCTTATTTATATAAAACCCTTAGAGTTTGGTAAATTGTTTGGAAAAGGTTAACCATGTCTAAACATTAGGATCAGCGACTGATCAAAAGAAACCAGCGAGACCCACTTGAATCGTTCACATCAACTAATGTAAGGACACGCCGACACGTGGCAGAACCTGACCCAGTCAAATGCGGTGGTTTAAACCCATAGACTTTTGATTAAGATAAAGACAAGCCCCAGCTCTCGTGACCCCATCCCATCCCTCACGTGCCTACTAGATTCGCAAAATCGATGGGTGCTCTGGACCGAAACTGTAAATAAATCAAAAGCCAGGGGGATAATTACTATTTGCATAGGCATACCGTTCTTTTGTGGTTTTATACGCACGCCATTTTCTTAGATAATATACTCCTGAATTCTGTGTTCTGCGCACATAGGGAGTGCATTTATAAGAAAGTTAGAGTGTATTTAGAATTTTGCGTTTCGCGTTCAGACAGGGGGAATGGCACGTCATTTTCGCCGCACCGACGCATTAAAAATGAAGTGGCAGAGGCTGCTGTTAAGTTGTGCCCGCGAGACAGTTTAGGTTAGTGTGTGTATATATATATATATATATATATATATATATATATGAGATTAATGGAGGAAAGTCTCCGATGGCGTGGAAAAAATACAACCTCCACCATTTTTCCGACGATCGGCACACATCATCATCATCGTTATGATCTAAGATGTGGGTACACCAAATTTCATGTGATTCCACAACTTTTTTACCGTTGTTTTAGTGGCTTCAAAATTAACGGTTTACCGACAATAGAACTTTTTACATTGCTAAATCAACGGTGAAAAGGTTGTAGAATCACATGAAATTTGGTGTACCCACATCTTAGATCATAACGATGAAGATGATGGGGACCGATCGTCGAAAAAATAGGTGGAGATTGTATTTTTTCCACGCCATAGGAGTAAATTTCCTCCTATGGCCTCTTTTCTCCATTATTCTCTCTCTCTCTCTCTCTATATATATATATATATAAGAGTCCATTATTCTCTCTCTCTCTCTCTCTCTCTCTATATATATATATATATATATATATATATAAGCGTAATGGAGAAAAGAGGCCATAGAAGAGAATTCCCTTCTATGGCGCCGAAAAAATACAACCTTCATCGTTTTTTCCGACGATCGGACACCATCATCTTCATCGTTATCGTCTAAGATGTGGGTACACCAAATTTCATGTGATTCTACAACTTTTTCACCGTTGATTTAGCAATGTAAAAAGTTCTATTGTCGGTAAACCGTTAATTTTGAACCCATTAATTCAACGGTGAAAAAGTTGTAGAATCAAATGAAATTTGGTGTACTCATATCTTAGATGATAACGATGAAGATGATGAGTGCCGATCGTCGGAAAAAATGATGGAGGTTGTATTTTTGCGACGCCATTGGAGGAAATTCCCTCCTATAGCATTTTTCCTCCATTACTCCCTCTCTCTCTCTCTGTATATATATATATTAAGAGATTAATGGAGGAAAGAGGCCATAGGAGGGAATTCCCTCCTATGGCGTCGAAAAAATGCCCTTTCCATCAATTTTTCCGACGATCGGCCTCCATCATCTTCATCGTCATCATTTAAGATGTGGGTACACCGAATTTCATGTGATTCCACAACTTTTTCACCGTTGATTTAGTGGGTTCAAAATTAACGGTTTACCGACAATAGAACTTTTTACATTGCTAAATCAACGGTGAAAAAGTTGTAGAATCACATGAAATTTGGTGTACCCACATCTTAAATGATGACGATGAAGATGATGGGGGCCGATCGTCGGAAAAATTGATGGAGAGGGTATTTTTTCGACGTCATAGGAGGGAATTTCCTCCTATGACATATTTTCTCCATTATTCTCATATATTAATCATTTGACTTCAATATTCATAAATAAAAAAATATCAACAGGGATACGGTTGATTGCATGTCCGCATCGACAAAGTGAGTAAAACAGGATGATGGGTTTCATAGAGCATAATTGGGATGGATCCCAACCCGGAGCTGCGTTATGTGACTCGCTACCGTCAATCCTAGCCTCACTTTCTCGTTCATAAATACTGCATAACCCACCCTTGGGCTTATTCATGCGTTCGCGGGCATCGGGTCTGGAGAGCTCCCCAGACCCAAACTTCTTTTAAGTATTTAATCTTATTAGACCTGAATAATCTAATCATCCATTAGACCTTTGCCCAATAGGAATAAATCAATAACCTAACTTAAAAGTAAGTAATTAAAATACAGGAAAATTCTTAACCTGCCGGGTTTGAAATCCTACTGGGGTCAAAATTTGCATCCCGGTTGACCGAGTCAAAGTCAAGGTCAACCCCTAAGCTAGGTGGGCCCAAGCCCAGGTCAAGCGGGCCCATGCCCAAGTCAAGCCCGTGGCCAGCCTCCCCATGCCAACAACAAAATCATGTAATAAATAATTTTTATGTAATTTTTTATACATGAATGTATGCAAAATGGGCATAAAGCCAATATTTTGTAAGCTCATGGCTTATGTGCAAAAATGAAATGGCACATGAGCCATGCGATAGGCAAAATGCCATTTTGTGAAGCCCAAGGGGCTATATGCAAATATGTAAGCCTATAAAAGGCAACATGATGAATAAAAAAAACACTTTTTATTCTCTCCACAAAAATTTTAGATCTGAGATCTTTTGTGCCTTCTGCTCCTTCTCCAAGGTTCTAAACCTTCTCATTTCTTTTGAATTAAATCAAGAGTTTTACTCATTCTTTTCAAAAACTAAGAAGTCTTCCACCACAAAACCCACAAAGGGGAACTTGGATCTACTATTAGATCTCAGAAAGGAAGGATTTTTAGATCTCACACCTCTTGATCATCAAGATCCAACCAACAGAGGAGGAAGAGGAAGAACCCCTTTCATCAACCAAAACATTTTAGGAGTTTAACTCCATATATTTACATAGATATATATATATATAATAAATATTTCCTTTCTGAAGTATAGCTTCTGGTTCTGGGAATAAAAGTCCCTTTGTCTCGCCAGCGCCCAGCGCTCGAGCGCAAAGCGCCCACGTGCCGACACGTGGCGCGCTTGCGCTCAGACGCACTGCGCTCGAGCGCAAAGCGCCAACGAGCCGACACGTGGCGCGTGCGCTCAAGCGCACTGCGCTCAAGCGCACTGCGCTCGAGCGCAAAACGCCTACGTGGCGCGCTTACGCCTGAGCGCACAGCACCTAAGCGCACAGCGCTCAAGACGCTGGCCCCACGCATCCTTTGGATCCCTTTTCCCCCTCTTTCTTTTATATATGTATATACATACATACATATATATATATATATATACACACACATATGTATACATATTTACACACACACATACTCCGCGACACTGTCTCTGTTAGAAAAAAATTTCTAACGGGAAGCTGCCCCGCACCCCGCAAGGGGGCTGCTAGCCCCCTTGACCCTCCAGCCCGCTATCCGGGTAGCGGGACCCCCGTAAAAACTCTACGTGGCTCCCGATATATCCAAACCCCCTTTCAAAACAAAACACACGTACACTGCACATTGAGTTCGCATGACCAGTTTAACCCGTTAATCGGAGGTTCCCTCACCCAAAGGTGAGAGGTAATTAACGGCAGCTTAGTCCGCGGCTGCCGGAGATTCGGATCCCCACAATCATTAAACCCCGGCCTACCCTAGGCAGGGGGAATCTGTAGTATGCTTGAGAAGCGCGCGCGTATTCCCATCTCAATGGGGTGACGAAAAGCACCCTACAGATTCTGGCACGCCCGGTGGGACCAATCTCTCCTCCCATATTTTGGGTTAAGCATTCATGCGAACTCAATCATTATACATACCTGTATTTATACTAAAATAATGCTCTTTCATGCAGATTTTCAAACAATCACCTTCCGACGATATCTTCGATGATGAACTCAGCTCCCGTCTCCTACACGATGAAGATAGACTCCAGGACGGTCCTCCCGGCCAGTCTCGGGCGACAATGGGAGGAGCCGCTGCTACCATTCGGCTCTATTATGTTCATACATGTTGGCACCATCCCGGCTCCTCAAGCCCCGGTGGCATACAAACCGGTCCTGAAAGGCAGGAGACCAAATGTGGTGGTCGCGAGGGCACCTCAGCCCAAGCGCAAGTCCGTTTCCGAACGACTCTCCATGGCCCCAGCTGGGGGCAAGGCCATCGACACCAACAAAGCAACAAGGCGTCTCAAGCAAGCTCCGGCGGTGCCCCTGACAACTGCTCGATCGGGTGTCTTCTCTAAGCTCCCCGTCGACCGACTTACGGTGGCTTCCCAGGGAATGGATGCCCGCCAAGCCCTTAAAATTAAGAAGCTAAGGCAGAAAAGGCTCAGATATAGAGCCAACAAAAGGGCTAGGGCTTCTGCTAGGCTGAACCTTATAAGGTTCGAGGAACAGGGTTACCCCGCCAAAGATGAGGAGATGGCTGAATGTGTTATCCACACTGTCTACGTGGTGGGCACGCGCGGCAAGAGCAAGGACGGGGCCACCACATCTCAAATCCAATCTGGCTTGAATGTGGTTGCCACTTCCCAAGAACAGCCGCTTCCGCTGGATGATGAAAACCCTCTCGATGAGGATGATAGGCGGAAAGAACCTTCGGTCCATGAGGAGTCAGGCTCGGAAAGCGAAGATGAGCCAACTTTCCGTCCTAAGACCGCAGAGCAGCAACTCCTCCAAGAGCTCCGAAAGCAGCTCAGAAGCAAAGACAAGGAGATGGCCAAGCTCTACTAAAAAATTGACGACTTGACAAATGTCGTCCTGCAGCTCACGGCCCAACTTGCCTCTCAGCCGCCCAATCAAGCATAGGGCTCTGCTCATGAACCGGGAAACGTTGTCCCGAGACAGCCGGTGCCTATTCCCTCAAATCCAAAGGTGGGCGGACTGCATGAAAGTCAATCGCATCCTATCTCAGGGAATGTCTTGGCTACTGATGACAGTAGCCCGCTAACTCAAGATCAAATCATGGATTTGGTTGCCAGCAAAGTCAAAACATTGGTGGCCGAAGCCGAAGCGCAAAAAGATATCAGCAGTAGTGGGAGACCATATCCTGCTCAGTATGATCTGGTAGAATTTCCTAGCGGCTATGTCATCCCTAAATTCGGAAGATTCGATGGGACGGGAAATGCGAATCAACACATCGCCCACTTCAAAGCCTCTTGCGGGAATACTGGGGGCAACGATGCGCTTCTCCTCCGCCAGTTCGTTAATAGCTTGACCGATGTTACTTTCGACTGGTACGCGAGCATACCGGATGGCTCCGTTACTACTTTCGTCCAAATGGAATCTTTGTTTCGACAAAGGTTCATGAGCGTCAGCGATAAGATCACCATTGCCGAGCTCGTAAGGACCAAGCCCAAGAGCAACGAAAGCAACACAGATTTTATAACCCGATGGCGCAATCTCTCCGTCAAATGCGAACCGCCGATAGAGCAGGACCAATTTGTCAGTCTCCTCGTCGGAAATCTCAACAATTGGATGGCCCCGTTTCTATGCACCGCGGGTCTCAAAACATTCCAAGAGCTGACCAGGAAGGTTCAGATGCTGGAGCGCTCAAAGCAGGAGTCCTCCTCTGACTCCCAAAATAACAATAGGTCCTGGAGAAACCGAAAGGACGATAATCGCAAAGGCGGAAACTCCGATGATTCTGAATCTTTCAACACTTCGGCTAACCGAAATAAGCAAGGGATGAGCGGGCCTAGCGCCAACCAGCCTCGGAAGCTAATGTTCGGAGAGGGAGGAGAATCTCCACTCAAAGAGAAGCTAGATAAGGTCTATTCCTTCAGAAGGGACAAAATCCGTAAAATATTCAAAGACGCCCTCAAGAACGGTCTACAGCTGTCAGAATCAAAAAGACAGCAGGAAGCGAATAGGACCGACGACCCCAAATACTGCCCCTATCACAGAGTGATAGGTCACGCCATTGAAGACTGCTTCGTCTTCAAAGATTGGGTCGAAAAGCAATACAAGGCAGGAGAGATAGAACTGTCCAAAGACGTGTTAGTAAACAGTCAAGATGCGACCGCCAATTTCATACAAACGGAGACCGAAGTTCTTCGTGAAACTGATTCTCTCAGACATCTGCCTTTCTCTGAAAACAATCGACCACCACGTCATTAAACTGGGAACAGTCGACCACCACGTCATTAAACTGGGAACGGTCGACCTCTAAGTCGTTAAACTGGGAATGTAAAAAAAATGTAATTAAACGAAAAATGTGTAAATAAAAGAAAAATAAAGAAAAGCCGAAATGTTGGGGCAACTCGCAATAAAAATCAGCGAGTAAAAATGAAAATGAAAATAAAGCCGAAATGATGGGGCAACCGCGAATAAATAGCCGAAATGATAGGGCAATCGCGACCTTCGCGATAAGAAAAAGCTGAAATGATAGAGCAATCGCGGTAAAACAAAAACAAAAAAAAACCAAACAAAACAATGGCGAATGATGAGTCGCTCCTGGTACCATATTCTAGTGCAGCGATGCAGACGCCAACCAAAGTCCAACTTCCCAAAATTCTTTCGGCCCTACGGCTAGTCCCCAAATTGACTGCCGTATACAATCCACGGGCTCAAATAATTCTCAGCATACCCATGCCCCACCGCAACCACCAGTTACGCAGCTGGTCTCCGCCTTTGGAATTATGTTCCATTGAGAAGACCCACTCCTGTGTTCTCACGATATATGAGGAGAACAAACCTTTGTGGGATCCTTACGACTCATAAAGGAAAAACACACTTAAAAGTCCTCACGAATCTTAAGGAGAAAATACACCTGCGGGATCCTTACGATTCGTAGGGAGAAAATGCTTTTATGGGACCCTCACGGCCCATAAAATTGAAAAGCCTTAGGCGATAGGGATCTAAACCTGTCTCCTAAGCCATCGCTCCCCAATCCCCAAATGGCGAATAATGAGTCGCTCCTGGTACCATATTCCAGTGCAGCGATGCAGACGCCAACCAAATTCCAAATCCCATACCCCAACGGCGAATGATGAGTCGCTCATGGTACCATATTCCAGTACAGCGATGCAGACGCCGACAAAGTCCCGAAATTTTTTCCGGCCCTACGGTCTGGATCATACATCCTGCAAAACCGTATACAATCCACGGGCGTAAAACAATCCCAATCTCTCTAAAAAAAAATTAATAAAAAAAAAAAAGGTATGTCTACAAGCAAAATGGGCACGGATGAAAACCCGAAAGGGCTCCGTGAGTAAAAACAGCAGGATTGCCGGCGAGTTTGTGAAAACCCGAAAGGGCGCAAACTCGTAAAAAAGAGATGAAATGCACTCGCAAAGTCCTCTCGACTTTGTGAGGAGGAAATTCCCACGTGAGATCCTTGCGACTCACAAAGGAGCAACACACTTGGGAGTCCCCACGACTCCTAAGGAGAAAATACACTTACGGGATCCTTACGACCCGTAAGGAGAAAATGCTTTGTGAGACCCTTACGGCTCATAAAATTGAAAAGTATTAGGTGATAGGGACCTAAAACCTGTCTCTTAAGCCATCGTTTCCTAATAAGAAAATGCAAATGATGATTCGCTCCTGGTACCATATTTCTGTATAGCGATGCTGATGCCAAACAAAAAAAAAACCATTCCCAAATCCTCTCATGACAAATGATGATTCGCTCCTGGTACCATATTCCAGTGTAGCAATGCTAATGTCAACCCAAATCAAATCAAACCAACAACCTCTGCGGCAGAATCATGCTTCGTCCCAGAATTTACCCCGTGTCGAAATCATGCTTCGCCTCGGGATAACGACCTCCTCGTCGGAATTATGCTTCGTCTCAGAATACACCCCGTGTCGAAATAATGCTTCGTCTCGGTGTACCTGCCTTCCCTGTCGAAATTATGCTTCATCTCGGAATCAAATCAATCCAACAACCTCTGCGGCGGAATCATGCTTCGCCCCAGAATTTACCCCGTGTCGAAATCATGCTTCGCCTCGGGATAACGACCTCCTCGTCGGAATTATGCTTCGTCTCAGAATATACCCCGTGTCGAAATCATGCTTCGCCTCGGAATATTTGCCTCCCTTGTCGGAATTATACTTCGCCTGGGAATTAACCTCCGCATCGAAATTATGTTTCGGTTAGAATGTCTGTCACCCTTCGGAATGATGCTCCGAATCCTGGAATCATGCTCCGCTCTTCGGAATGATGCTCCGAATCCTGGAATTATGCTCCGCCCATCGGAATGATGCTCCGATCCCCTGGAATCATGCTCTGCTCTTCGGAATGATGCTCCGAATCCTGGAACGATGCTCCGCCCTTCGGAACGATGCTCCGAACCTTGGAATTATGCTCCGCCCTTGGGAACGATGCTCCGATCTTTGGAATTATGCTCCGCCCTTCGGAATGATGCTCCGAATCCTGGAATCATGCTCCGATCATCGGAATGATGCTCCGATCTCTGGAATTATGCTCCGCCCATCGAAAAGATGCTCCGATTTCTGGAATTATGCTCCGCTCTTCGGAAAGATGCTCCGAACTCTGGAATCATGCTCCGCCCTTCGGAATGATGCTCCGATCCCCTGGAATCATGCTCCGCTCATCGGAATGATGCTCCGATCCTTGGAATTATGCTCCGCAAATTGGAATGATGCTCCGCTCATCGGAATGATGCTCCGATCCTTGGAATTATGCTCCGCTCTTCGGAATGATGCTCCGAACCCTTCGGAATGATGCTCCGATCCCTTGGAATCATGCTCCACCCTTCGGAATGATGCTCCAAACCCATGGAATCATGCTCCGCTCTTCGGAATGATGCTCCGAACCCCTGGAATCATGCTCCGCTCTTCGGAATGATGCTCCGACCCTTGGAATCATGCTCCACCCTTCGGAATCATGCTCCGAACCCCTTGAATCATGCTCCGCTCTTCGGAAAGATGCTCCGAACTCTGGAATCATGCTCCGCTCTTCGGAAAGATGCTCCGAACTCCGAGATGATGCTCCACCCCTGGAATGATGTTCTACCTCGAAGTCCAACTTCAAGATCCATCAATTTCATGCACACAACTCAAATGTGCGGTGTGCATTTATTGATGGGGAGCACTTTGCTGGGATCAAAATTTGCACCCCGGTTGACCGAGTCAAAGTCAAGGTCAACCCCTAAGCTAGGTAGGTCCAAGCCCAGGTCAAGCGGGTACATGCCCAAGTCAAGCCCGCGGCCAGCCTCTCCATGCCAACAACAAAATCATGTAATAAATAATTTTTATGTAATTTTTTATACATGAATGTATGCAAAATGGGCATAAAGCCAATATTTTGCAAGCTCATGGCTTATGTGCAAAAATGAAATGGCACATGAGCCATGGGATAGGCAAAATGCCATTTTGTGAAGCCCAAGGGGCTATATGCAAATATGTAAGCCTATAAAAGGCAACATGATGAATAAAAAAAAACACTTTTTATTCTCTCCACAAAAATTTTAGATCTGAGATCTTTTGTGCCTCCTGCTCCTTCTCCAAGGTTCTAAACCTTCTCATTTCTTTTGAATTAAATCAAGAGTTTTACTCCTTCTTTTCAAAAACTAAGAAGTCTTCCACCACAAAACCCACAAATGGGAACTTGGATCTACCATTAGATCTCAGAAAGGAGGGATTTTTAGATCTCACATCTCTTGATCATCAAGATCCAGCCAACAGAGGAGGAAGAGGAAGAACCCCTTTCATCAACCAAAACATTTTAGGAGTTTAACTCCATATATTTACATAGATATATATATATATATATATAATAAATATTTCCTTTCAGAAGCATACCTTCTGGTTCTGGGACTAAAAGTCCCTTTGTCTCGCCAGCGCTCGAGCGCAAAGTGCCCACGTGCCGACACGTGGCGCGCTTGCGCTCAGGCGCCCAGCGCTCGAGCGCAAAGCGCCCACGTGCCGACACGTGGCGCGCTTGCGCTCAGGCGCCCAGCGCTCGAGCGCAAAGCGCCCACATGCCGACACGTGGCATGCTTGCCTCAGGCGCACTGCGCTCGAGCGCAAAGCGTCCACGTGCCGACACGTGGCGTGCTGCGCTCAGGCGCACTGCGCTCGAGAGCAAAGCGCCCACGTGCCGACACGTGGCGCGTGCGCTCAAGCGCACTGCGCTCGAGTGCAAAACGCCCACGTGCCGACACGTGGCGCGCTTATGCCTGAGCGCACAGCACTTAAGTGCACAACGCTCAAGGCGCTGGCCCCACGCATCCTTTGGATCCCTTTTCCCCCTCTTTCTTTTATATATGTATATACATATATACATATATACATATATATACACACATATTTATACATATTTATACACACACATACTCCGCGACACTGTCCCTGTTAGAAAAAATTTTCTAACGGGGAGCTGCCCCGCACCCCGCAAGGGGGCTGCTAGCCCCCTTGACCCCCAGCCCGCTATCCGGGTAGCGGGACCCCCGTAAAAACTCTGCGTGGCTCCCGATATATCCAAACCCCCTTTCAAAACAAAACACATGTACACTGCACATTGAGTTCGCATGACCAGTTTAACCCGTTAATCGGAGGTTCTCTCACCCCAAAGGTGAGAAGTAATTAACGGCAGCTTAGTCCGCGGCTGCCGAAGATTCGGATCCCCAAAATCATTAAACCCTGGCCTACCCTAGGCAGGGGGAATCTGTAGTACGCTTGAGAAGCGCGCGCGTATTCCCATCTCAATGGGGTGACGAAAAGCACCCTACACCTACCACAATCTATCTAAGAGACTGTCACGCCCCGCTTCCCAGAGTACGCAAGATTGGGCACGTGACATAGCCAACCATGCTACCTGTGGGTAGGAAGTATCCATCCACAGTCACATTACGGTTGTAAGGATATCAAGAACAAGATAAATAAACTAAACTAATACATGTCCAAATCCATAATAACAAGAATCAATAAACAATAAGTGCGAAAGCTAATGATCCAAAACAATGAATAAACAATACGTCCCATAAAGCGGGCTCACATCTGGAAATGAAATGAAAATAAATAAACTAAACCCTAAAGAACTCACAGTTCAGCCTGCTGGCTGAAGTACTCCTGCTCGGTCGTCGACAGTAGTACGGAATCTGGGCCATGCAAAACCCAGACGTCAGCGCGTCATGACATCAAGTATATAATGTAAACATGATAATAAGCAATGCAAGTATGAACATGAATAAAGCAGTAATAAGAAATAACAGAGCAGGGTAATGTGCAATGGTGACTAAACTGTCCTATCAGGTTTCTACTCTATAGTCTTTGAAACCAATTGATGAATCGTCGATGTAACTCAATAGTATCCCGTGCATGCCCGGGACCACGGTCATGATCCTCGGGGCTGAATCCGAGACGTGCCGCTAAGCAGTAAAAGGTAGTAGGATAGATGAGTGATGTCAGCATCAACACTCCGGAGCTGGCCAAGCCCGTAAGACTGATCAGAACAAGTATCGAACTGTTGAGTTACAAGTCGGTTTCACCTTTGATTTCCCCATACCCCCAAGCTATGTATGTCAGGTCAGGTATTCAGTAGTCAAGGACTAATGCCAACACAAGGTCGAGTAAAAGTAGGTCTGTCTGGATAGCCAGCGGGAATGGTCAGGTTTGTCGGCATTAGGCATGAGATCAGGTAACAGGTCAGGTAATGTATAAAGGTGTCATGTCATGTCAAGAGTGTACGGTACCATATCATGTCAAGTAGGAAGTGTAACAGGTCATGTCAGGAAGCACAAGATGTCATGTGGGTGCTCATAATCAAACTATCATAAACATGTGTATAAATAAACAAGCATGAGTACTATTAGAACAATAAACTGGAACATGTAATATGATAGGCAAATAGATATAATTTCAAGGATATGGATGCACAGTTATTGATTAGGGTTACATTTATAGTTCCAATATTAATTAGGATGCAATTTATTAAACATGGAGTATTAATATCACATTATTATGTAGTAATGTGATCTATGGATGCAATTATATTTATCTTAAATGCGATGGATGCAAACGGGTATCCGAAGAGTTATAAAACTATAAAATGGTAGTGTGGGATGTACAACTAAGCAATATGTGATATAAATATTTATATAATAATATTAATATGGATAGCATATTCAAAGCGATTAGTAACTATAAAAGCTGTATTGATTAACCATGCACAAGAAGGTTCCGTTCAGAAACTCAGCGTCACCCTAATTTGTAAAATAGCTTAAAAATAACAAACGTTCTCCAAAAGAGACGTATCTTATACCAAAACAAAGATAATTCAATAAGGTTTTCAGTTTTATAAGTATAAGCATCTCAGGTTATCCCTACAAAAAGTTATGAATATTCAAAGTTGAAAGTTTGCTGCTGGAATTTCCCTGGACAGCAGTTTAGAGACGTGTTCATTTGCATTTTACGTTAATTAAACAATTTATTTTGCAAGTAAATATTTCATAGAGTTATATTATTCTGAATTAGCTTCGTAACGAACTAAAGAACGTATCCTAATGATTTTTCTATGATTTATAATGAATTTTATAAGATAAGGTGTACAGTAAATTTCAGATTTGTCATATCCGATTTTTCAACGACATTTCATATGTAAACTATAAGATTTTCAAATGTATAATATTATAAAATGAAGATTATAAAAGTATATAGCATGTAGCAAGATTAACTTGCCTCGATGGGTCGCGAATCGGGAAAACGGAACGTTAACCGTCGGCGGGGAAAACTCGCGACGGCGCACGGTTCACGGAATGAACCCAAACGACGAACAAAAGAACCACACGGGTCGGGGTATCTCGCTGGAACGTCGAGAAACGTCACCGGCACGACGGAATTCCGGCAACAAAAGAACAGTTAAAAGAAATGAGAAACGAGACATGAAGCAAGAAGAGAAAAATGATAAAGAGAAGTACGAGAGAATATATGAGGGAGAGGGAGAGAGAGGAAAAAGTGGAGAGAGAGAGAGAGAGAAAGTGGGGCCCACGGGGTTAAAGGGGAGGTTGCGATTGGCTGAGAGAATAAATTAAGAAGGATATAAAGATTGTAAAAATATTATATGGTTAACTTAAAGATTTAAAAGATAGGTAATGAACAGTAAGATATCAGGTTAGTTAGAAAAATATATGCGATGGTTTTAATAATATTAAAATTTATGATTTTGGCGCCAAATGAAACATTTCCAAATTGCGCCCGGGTTGGGTCCAAAAATTCGAAATTCAAATAATAGGATTTTAGGCGGGTTCCAAATTTTAAAATGAAATGTTTTATGATTAAAAAGCATACTCCCAAAACGGACACACGCACGTGCACGTAGCCATCCAAACTCGCCCGTTTCACTGAACGGGACGAGAATACAATGCACGGACGCTACCACGAGGCTAAGGGTGTCAAGTAGGCCAAGAAGAATATTTTCAATTTTATTTTGGGTGCTAAAATTTGTTATATGCAGAATGACTTAGCCGGTTAAAATTGTGCAATAAGAACCAAACAAGCAAGATAAATGAAATGAGCAATGCCAAACACTCAACCAGTAACAGAAATAGTATTATTGGGCTCGGGTGTTACATCATACCCAACTATAAAAAGAATTTCGTCCTCGAAATTCCAAGAATTCAAGATAGATAACTACAGGAAAAGGTGAGGAAACTTCTGCCGGATCTCGTCTTCTCGCTCCCAAGTGGATTCTCCATGCGATCGATTACCCCAAGAGACTAGCACAAGGGGGATAACCTTGTTCTTAAGAACCTTTTCTCTTCGATCCTTGATTTCAACTGGTCGCTCCTCAAAAGTCAAGTCTTCTCGTACTGTTAGCTCCGAATGATCCAAAACGTGTGTTTCATCTCGAACATACTTACGGAGTTGAGATACGTGAAACATATCATGCACATTTGCCAAGGACTGTGGTAACGCCAAACGATATGCTACCTCACCAACACGCTCCACGATCTCAAGGGTCCAACGAACCGAGGACTGAGCTTTCCTCGCCTTCCAAAACGAATCACCCCTCTAGTCGGTGATATCTTCAAGAACACCAAATCACCCACGGTGAATTCTAGAGGTCTTCTCGATGTGTCAGCCCAACTCTTCTGTCTGTCTTGTGCTGCCTTCATATGATTTCTGATAGTGTTAACCTTCTCAACTGTCTGCATCACCAAATCTGGTCCCAACAATTTTCGTTCACCGACATCATCCCAACAAATAGGTGAACGACATTTACGACCATACAAAGCTTCAAACGGAGCCATCTGGGTAGTTGCCTGAAAACTGTTGTTGTAAGAAAACTCCACCAAGTGTAGATGATCCTCCCACGAACCCTTGAAGTCCAACATGCATGCTCTCAACATATCATCAAGAGTTTGGATCGTTCTCTCCGACTGACCATCAGTTTGAGGATGATAAGCTGTGCTAAACTTCAATCGCGTCCCCAAACTTTCCTGTAAACTCCTCCAGAAGTGTGATAAGAACCGAGTGTCCCGATCGGACACGATGCTCACCGGTACTCCATGCAATCTTATGATCTCCTGCATGTACCACTCTGCCAAAGTCTCTATTGATTGACCAACCCGAAAAGGAATAAAGTGAGCTGCCTTGGTCAACCGATCAACAATCACCCATACTGCATTGTTGCCTTTTGGACTCCGCGGTAAAGCCGTCACGAAATCCATGGTTATATGTTCCCACTTCCACTGAGGAATCGGAAATGGTTGCAATAAAACAGCAACCATTTGGTGTTCAGCCTTGACTTGCTGACATACCAAGCACTTAGCCACGAAGCGAGCAATCTCCCGTTTCATGCCTTCCCACCAGAAATGCTGTCGAATATCTTGGTACATCTTTGTCCCTCCTGGATGTACAGAGTAAACTGAATTGTGTGCCTCCTTCATAAGCTCTTCACGCACATCCCCTTTTGGCCCACACACACGGCTACCATACCTCAACGAACCATCTTCGTGGATCAATAAATCTGTTCGTAGTCCGGCTTCAACCTGCTCTCGAAACCTTTGCAGTCTAGGATCCTGCGATTGTGTCGCTTTAATCTTCTCAACTAAGGACGACTGTACTTGCAACTGCATCAACTGTCCTGTAGCATGGGGTAGCACAACCTCCAAGTCGAATCTCCGAAAATCCGTAATGATCTCTCTCTGTGCAGTCAATACCTGAATTGCCGGTAACCGACTTAGCGCATCTGGCACGACGTTAACTTTTCCCGGATGGTACTTAAGATCAAGGTCGTAGTCGGCCATCAGCTCCAACCATCTGCGTTGCCTCATGTTCAATTCCTTCTGAGTGAACACATATTTCAAACTCTTGTGATCCGTAAAGACTTCAACTCTCTCGCCCAGAAGGTAGTGTTTCCAAATCTTCAGGGCGAAGATCACGGCTGCAAGCTCTAAGTCATGAGTCGGATAGTTCTTCTCATGAGTCTTCAGTTGTCTCGATGCGTAAGCGACGACTTTCCCATTCTGCATTAAAACACATCCCAATCCTTTTCCAGATGCGTCGCTGTGAATCACCAGTCCTCCTGAATCATCCGGTACGGTTAGGATAGGGGCGGTTATCAACTTCTGCTTCAACATCTCAAAGGCCAATGCATATCCATCCGTCCAAACAAACGGTACCTCCTTTCGTGTGAGCTTGGTTAACGGCTCAGCTACGCGAGCGAAGTTCTCCACAAATCTTCTGTAGTATCCGGCGAGTCCAAGAAAACTCCTTATCTCTGCAACATTCTTTGGAATGGGCCAGTCTCGAACTGCTGCAATCTTTTCGGGATCGACGGCGATTCTATCGCCCGACACGACATGCCCCAGAAACTTCACTTCTTCCAGCCAGAATTCACACTTACTCATCTTCGCAAATAATTTCTCTTGTCTCAGCGTTTGCGGTGCGATCCTTAAGTGCTCAGCATGCTCCTCCGGACTCCTCGAGTACACCAGAATATCGTCAATGAATACCACAATAAACTGGTCCAAGAACGGTGAAAAGATCCTGTTCATCAAATCCATGAATATTGCCGGCGCATTAGTCACTCCGAAGGGCGTCACTAGATACTCGAAATGTCCATATCGAGTTCGAAACGCCGTCTTGCAAATGCCTTCTGCTTTCACTCGGACCTGATGATATCCCGATCGCAAATCCAATTTCGAGAACACCCTCGCGCCACTAAGCTGCTCAAAAAGCTCTCCAATGCGAGGGATCGGGTACTTGTTCTTAATAGTCACCCGGTTCAATTCTCGATAATCCATGCACATCCTTCTCGTGCCATCCTTCTTCTTTACTAAAAGAACTGGAGCTCCCCAAGGTGAGTTGCTGCTTCGAATCCATCCCTTCTCGAGTAATTCACCAACTTGTTTCTTAACTTCTTCCAATTCCACCGGTGCCATCGGATAATAAGATTTTGATACTGGCGCTGCACCAGGAATAAGGTCAATCGCGAACTCCACATCTCGCTTTGGCGGTAAGCCCGAAATATCTGCAAACACATCCATAAAGTCGCGAACAACTGCCGGCTCTTCATTACTATTCACTTCCATAGTCGCAAGAACACTGTTTGTCGGCCTAGCCCTAAACTCGACTGGCCCGACAGAACTGCTTCCTTACCGCAACTGCTGTCTGCATCGTTGGCCGCGAAAGGTCCAGCGAGACTACTGAGTCTCGTCCACTCCGCTGCATGCACGTCCACGGTTGCTCCATTCTGCCTTAGTCCGATAAATTTCTTCCCTTTCCTCCGCGCAGTCTGCGGGAAGAACTTCTCCAGGGGGTTCTTAGAAAAACTTCGCCCAACTGATCGGCTTGGGCAAGCGGGTCTCCTCCACAAGCCGTCACTCTCGGGCGTAATCCACTAACTGAATGCGCACCACATCAACTCCTTTGTCCTCTGGAATCTATGTCGCAATCAGCAAATTCTCCGTGTCGCTAGCCACGGCTCGGCTGGCAACGGCTCCTCCAGAAAAGTGAAAGTAGACGGATCCAAAAGTCTGAAATCTGCTACGGTCCTTACTCGGTCAACTGGTCTAGTTCCAACATCGTTTACAGACTGCTGAACGATCTGCAAACCTTCCTGAAACAAGTCCGCTTGCTGCTGGATCAGCTCGGTCTGTTTCTTTGATTTCCAGCATTTCTCTTATCACTCCAAGCATGGCGGCTTCATTCACACGCCTCTGGTACGTCTTCAACTTCTTACCTGTCATAATCCTGAACTCAAAACACCCAACATTAGCATGATGATAGATTCTGAATGTGGATCAAGGCTAGAACTCCAAGATACTTAAATAGAGTACCGCATTGTAGCTATGCCGCGGTATCATAGCCGCAATTACTTAACTCCACCCAAGTCGCCTAAGTCCTAGAGATAACAAGAAGTTAGGTTTTCGAGTTGACAATGCAAAGTAAGTTTGCATGTCGACATGATCCGGAAGAATGATTCAAGGATGGTAAAACGGTCAAAGTGGCAGGACATGTTTCCTAATCACGGGTATCCTGATTCGTGTATCGGGTGCAATACCCAACTACAAAGAATCAACCCAATTAACCTATGTCTCTGATACCAAAAGAACCATGTCACGCCCCGCTTCCCAGAGTACGCAAGATTGGGCACGTGACATAGCCAACCATGCTACCTGTGGGTAGGAAGTATCCATCCACAGTCACATTACGGTTGTAAGGATATCAAGAACAAGATAAATAAACTAAACTAATACATGTCCAAATCCATAATAACAAGAATCAATAAACAATAAGTGCGAAAGCTAATGATCCAAAACAATGAATAAACAATACGTCCCATAAAGCGGGCTCACATCTGGAAATGAAATGAAAATAAATAAACTAAACCCTAAAGAACTCACAGTTCAGCCTGCTGGCTGAAGTACTCCTGCTCGGTCGTCGACAGTGGTACGGAATCTGGGCCATGCAAAACCCAGACGTCAGCGCGTCATGACATCAAGTATATAATGTAAACATGATAATAAGCAATGCAAGTATGAACATGAATAAAGCAGTAATAAGAAATAACAGAGCAGGGTAATGTGCAATGGTGACTAAACTGTCCTATCAGGTTTCTACTCTATAGTCTTTGAAACCAATTGATGAATCGTCGATGTAACTCAATAGTATCCCGTGCATGCCCGGGACCACGGTCATGATCCTCGGGGCTGAATCCGAGACGTGCCGCTAAGCAGTAAAAGGTAGTAGGATAGATGAGTGATGTCAGCATCAACACTCCGGAGCTGGCCAAGCCCGTAAGACTGATCAGAACAAGTATCGAACTGTTGAGTTACAAGTCGGTTTCACCTTTGATTTCCCCATACCCCCAAGCTATGTATGTCAGGTCAGGTATTCAGTAGTCAAGGACTAATGCCAACACAAGGTCGAGTAAAAGTAGGTCTGTCTGGATAGCCAGCGGGAATGGTCAGGTTTGTCGGCATTAGGCATGAGATCAGGTAACAGGTCAGGTAATGTATAAAGGTGTCATGTCATGTCAAGAGTGTACGGTACCATATCATGTCAAGTAGGAAGTGTAACAGGTCATGTCAGGAAGCACAAGATGTCATGTGGGTGCTCATAATCAAACTATCATAAACATGTGTATAAATAAACAAGCATGAGTACTATTAGAACAATAAACTGGAACATGTAATATGATAGGCAAATAGATATAATTTCAAGGATATGGATGCACAGTTATTGATTAGGGTTACATTTATAGTTCCAATATTAATTAGGATGCAATTTATTAAACATGGAGTATTAATATCACATTATTATGTAGTAATGTGATCTATGGATGCAATTATATTTATCTTAAATGCGATGGATGCAAACGGGTATCCGAAGAGTTATAAAACTATAAAATGGTAGTGTGGGATGTACAACTAAGCAATATGTGATATAAATATTTATATAATAATATTAATATGGATAGCATATTCAAAGCGATTAGTAACTATAAAAGCTGTATTGATTAACCATGCACAAGAAGGTTCCGTTCAGAAACTCAGCGTCACCCTAATTTGTAAAATAGCTTAAAAATAACAAACGTTCTCCAAAAGAGACGTATCTTATACCAAAACAAAGATAATTCAATAAGGTTTTCAGTTTTATAAGTATAAGCATCTCAGGTTATCCCTACAAAAAGTTATGAATATTCAAAGTTGAAAGTTTGCTGCTGGAATTTCCCTGGACAGCAGTTTAGAGACGTGTTCATTTGCATTTTACGTTAATTAAACAATTTATTTTGCAAGTAAATATTTCATAGAGTTATAGTATTCTGAATTAGCTTCGTAACGAACTAAAGAACGTATCCTAATGATTTTTCTATGATTTATAATGAATTTTATAAGATAAGGTGTACAGTAAATTTCAGATTTGTCATATCCGATTTTTCAACGACATTTCATATGTAAACTATAAGATTTTCAAATGTATAATATTATAAAATGAAGATTATAAAAGTATATAGCATGTAGCAAGATTAACTTGCCTCGATGGGTCGCGAATCGGGAAAACGGAACGTTAACCGTCGGCGGGGAAAACTCGCGACGGCGCACGGTTCACGGAATGAACCCAAACGACGAACAAAGGAACCACACGGGTCGGGGTATCTCGCTGGAACGTCGAGAAACGTCACCGGCACGACGGAATTCCGGCAACAAAAGAACAGTTAAAAGAAATGAGAAACGAGACATGAAGCAAGAAGAGAAAAATGATAAAGAGAAGTACGAGAGAATATATGAGGGAGAGGGAGAGGGAGAGAGAGGAAAAAGTGGAGAGAGAGAGAGAGAGAAAGTGGGGCCCACGGGGTTAAAGGGGAGGTTGCGATTGGCTGAGAGAATAAATTAAGAAGGATATAAAGATTGTAAAAATATTATATGGTTAACTTAAAGATTTAAAAGATAGGTAATGAACAGTAAGATATCAGGTTAGTTAGAAAAATATATGCGATGGTTTTAATAATATTAAAATTTAGGATTTTGGCGCCAAATGAAACATTTCCAAATTGCGCCCGGGTTGGGTCCAAAAATTCGAAATTCAAATAATAGGATTTTAGGCGGGTTCCAAATTTTAAAATGAAATGTTTTATGATTAAAAAGCATACTCCCAAAACGGACACACGCACGTGCACGTAGCCATCCAAACTCGCCCGTTTCACTGAACGGGACGAGAATACAATGCACGGACGCTACCACGAGGCTAAGGGTGTCAAGTAGGCCAAGAAGAATATTTTCAATTTTATTTTGGGTGCTAAAATTTGTTATATGCAGAATGACTTAGCCGGTTAAAATTGTGCAATAAGAACCAAACAAGCAAGATAAATGAAATGAGCAATGCCAAACACTCAACCAGTAACAGAAATAGTATTATTGGGCTCGGGTGTTACAGAGACAAAAAATATGGGCCCACTTGGTTGCAATGGTGTTGTGAGTTTCACCGTGATGGAGGTCATTTTCGGGTCTCCATTGAATGTTGTCTTCCGTTAATCTCCCGGCGGATTTTGGTGGTGATCTTCTGTTGCTTGTGGGTCTCAATGGGTTTTGAGGAGATTGGTGATTTGAGGAGTTTAGCGCCGAGTACCTGCAAAGAAGTCCCGGGGTGGTTTGGTACCACCGAGGACCCTCCGACGATCAAGTTAGTACTTGATCCGAGCAGAGTAACGGCTAAGAGGAATAAAAAATGGTTTACTTGATCCCTCTGTGATGGGGGTTTATACAGTGGCGGTAGTACGCAGCAGCAGGCCCGAATATCTCGCCGGCCGTTACGCCTTCCGACATCACGCCCCGCGTAAAGAGCAAATTGCCCATTAACGGGGATCGTGATGGCGTGGAACGTGGGACGTTGCTGACGGAGAATCCGCGCATGGCGAGATTTGCGGCGTGGCGGTTACGCCTGTGAGTGGTGGAGTTTAGTCGGAGGAAAGAGGAAGATGGCCTCGGTTGGGGAGCTCGGGGACGACCGAGAGGGCCGAGGAGTCTTGGTCCTGTGGCTGCTCGGGGCGAGCTGAGAGGCCGAGGAGGCCAATTTCCAGGGGGCTCTCAGGCGAGCCACCTTGCGCTTGCTGGTCAGGCCCACGGGTGGTCTGGTCGGCCCATGTGTGCCCTTTCTTCTGAGTCCTAGGACACGTCATCTGCCACGTGTCCTGGTCTTAGAGATCTCCAATATCGAGTATCATCACTAGCCCCCAACTCTTGTCCCGATCAGCTAGCAGGTCGGGTCAGGAGTGGACTGCCAGGCCGCCCGGGGTGAGCTCCCCTCTAAGGTTTCGTCGGGACGCATCCCCGGGACGTCAGCCGTCCTTTCTGTCAGCGAATCAGGGTGAGATTTCTGCATTTAAGGAATGTTTACCCCAATCAGAGCAAAGCTCTATTCAAATTCCAAGGTTGGAAAAGAAGCAATGCTTCTGTTTTCCTCCAATCAGAGCAAAACTCTGTCTTGAAAATTAAAATTAAAATAAATGAAGTAACGCTTCAGATCTCCTGCGCTGCGCGCAGAGCGCCACGTGTTAAAATCAGACACGTTAGCGCAGGGAGCGCAGCGCCCAAGGCAGCGCACCCAATCAGAGCAAAACTCTATTAAAGGAAGCAACGCTTCAGTTGCGCAAGCGCTGCGCTGCGCGACACATGTCAGCGCAGTTGCGCTGCGCGACACGTGTCAACGGAGATGCGCTAGCGCAGTTGCGCTGCGCTTTGCGTGTCACGCGCTGGGGCATTTGCGCCAAACAGAATCAAGATTTTAAAGAAATCTTTCTGTTCTTATTAAAACAAGAAGATTTTCTTCTGTAAAACAGAAGCCCTTGGATCAAAGATCCAACGGTGGGGAAAATTCCCCAAATCACTCAGAGAAAGATCTCTTTAACAAATTTAACTAATTTATGGGCACTATAAAAAGAACCCTAGACCTCAATTCAAAGGTATCGACATTCTTGAGAAATCAAGAGTTTCAAACAGAGAGACCTCTGAAAAAGTTTCAAGAAAAAGGTAAAAAAAAAACCTTCATAGAATAGAAGAAATTTTTTCTAATAGATCATTGATCTAAGAACAAGATCAATGATCTTCACATAATAAACAGTGCTTTACACTTCTTATGAACCACTCGTTCTTTAAAACAAGAAAAACAAAATAAAGAACAGTGCTTTGCACTTTTTATGGACCTTTGGTTCCTGAAATAAGAAAAAACTTATTTTTCTCTGATCTAAATTAGATCAAGAAAACAAATAGTGCTTTGCACTTTTTTTATAAACCATTGGTTCTTGAATCTAAAAGATTCTCAAATTAATAGTGCTTTGCACTTATAAATCTGCACTGTTGCGCTCTTGGGCTGGCGCAAGCCGTCAGAGAGCGCCACGTGTCAGCATCTGAACCAGTTGCGCTACGCGCTTTAGAAATAGAGCTTTGCTATCTGAAATTGGCGCAACTCACCGGAGCGCGCCACGTGTCAGCAGCGCAAGCGTAGCGCACTAGCGCAGCGCACTGCGCTGCATGACACGTGTCATCATCACAAGCGCTTGCGCTCCTTGATTGGCGCAAAGCGCCTGAAAAATGCAATGCATTTCTTTTGTTAAAGGGCCAGGCCCAAATCAAAAAGACCTAGCAGGCCAAAATAAATTGCAAAGCAATAAAAAGGGCAGAGCCCAAGTGAAATTGTAACAACTCCAATTTTGTATACCAAAAATTTGCTTTAAAAATAGTGTACAATTGGAGTATTGTTGTTGCTGGAAACAACTTAAATATTTAATTCCTTACAATAATTACAAGAAAGAGCTTGTAGCTCATTGGTAATACCTTGCATTGCTGAACCAAGCCACCAGAGTTCGAATCCCATACCCCACATTATTTTTAATATGGATTTTTTAAAAAACCTTTAGAATACCAAGAGTTTACACGTGCATATCTCACAAAAACCCCACTACACCTAAAGATGTAACACTTGCAGAGGGTATATGAACCGTCGGGGGAGATCCAGGTCACCGGAATCGGTCGGGAATCGGCCAACTCGGCCTTGACTCGGCCGACTCAGTGATCCGACCGAGTCACAGCCGAGTCACCCCCGATTCGGCCGATTCCGGCGAGGGTCACAACATGAAAGTTGTGTCTTTTGGTATTCCCTACGCACCTGCAAAGTTTCAGCCTCATACAACTTCCAGAGCTCTTTAAAACCCCCAATTACTCCACTTTTAATACATTTTTATTACATTTTATCATATTTTTATTTTTAACTTTTCATCTACCCTAACCCTAGCCTAACCCTATAAATACCAACCCTACACACTACCCTCTCACCCCCCAAAATCTTGAGCCACTCTCTCAAAAGTTTCCGCAAGAAGTGTGCTTCGAAATCGAGTTCCCGGCGAAGCTCTGACGGAATTCCGACGACGCGTTTTGGAGCAACCGACGACGTAATCACCCCTCGGCCTTCCTCCCTAGTTCTCTTTACTCTTTAGAAGAGTTTAAACCTGTAAGTCCCACCTCTTCTACCTTCTTTTTCTTTAATGTAAAAATACGAATTTCTGGAACCCGACGGAAATCGGACAAACCGATTTCCGATTCGATTTTTCTTTAAAATTCCACTTGTCACCTAATACATATTATCTACCCATATGCATGTTGACTATTAATCACCCTTAAACCAATTTAATCACACTTTTCCACATGAAATGATAAGTTCTTTACAAAACCGTATTTCTTTCATTAAAATACCATGAAGTTCATTTTTCTTAATGTAATCAAGTACCTCACTCCTAAACATGTTTATTGTGATAACTAAACTTGTTTCAATCAATTTGAATGAAATTTCACACATGAAATGATAACGTTTACGAATACCGTATTCTTGCACTTTAATACCTTTAGGTTTAACATAGCTTATTTCACCTTTAAACTTCACCAAAACCTAATATAAGTCACGGGGTAATGACCTACCCTTACACACACTCAATATAACCCTAAATGATAAATATCAAAAATACAGAATACGAAATTACAGGACTTTTCACTAAAATACCATAACCTTTATAACCTTTAGTTAAATCTTTAAATTGTAAACTTTTCTAAATAAAATCTTATATAAAATGAAAGCACGATTGGTCATGGACATCGATCGTTTATCTAAACTGTCTTGTGGGTCTAGGCAAGTGTGTCTAAGGCTAGTGGTTTTTAATTAGGCCCACGACTGTGGTTCCTTCCCACTTACCTGGCACTTATCTGGCCGCAATTGACGGTGAAGAGGCGATTTGAGGCTTCTAATGACTCATCGTTTAGACCATAGAAATAGGCTAGTTGGCTTAGGAAACCCTAATAACTAAAATACGCAAACTATACTCTTTTGCAAATAAACACCCTATATTTATAAAACCGTTTTTCCTAAATGAAAAGTATTTATAAAACCTAAGCAAAGTGCCGCTACAACCCATCTTTGGGGAACCTGTTAGGGATAGTACGGTTCATCGTGCACCCGCAGGCTAGTAGTGCGAGATTCAGACATCCGCAAGGAGCATTCGGTCTCGAAAGGTTTAAAATACGATATTTAAGGAACGTGAGACTTTTTTGTAAATAAAATATTCATATAAAAGAAAATTATTTATGTGTTTAATTATATATAATTATCATTTAAACACCTATTTTGTTATAATATAAAGTTTCCACTTTTTCCTAAAATTCAAGATTAAAAGTTACATTAAAATATCACGAATTTCAAATAAACAATTAATTCTTCTATTAGGATATATTCACTAGAATAACACAAATAAAATTCACATTCATTATAATAATAAAGATGATTATTAAATACTTGAGGTATATTTTGAAAACTATACAAAAGTACTTTTTACATAAAACTCCCTCAAGTTTCACAAATTACAATAAGGCCCCTAACTAATATTGAACTTCAAATTATCTTTCTTTTAGTCTGACTCGGGTTGGAGTCTGACTAATTCTGACTTGAATATAATTCAAGTCAACCTATATTCAATCATATTCCAATACAAATTTGAATACAAGAATCCCTGAATCCAGTTAACAATATATTCATTTTGACTGAATCAAACCATGGATATTCATCCATTATCCTGATATTCCATTTTCCTGATTATACAGTTACAACATGTTTACTGATATCATGGTTTTGGTCAGTCATCCAGTTTACATATTCCAATACTACAACACTGTTAAAACACTACGGGGTTTAAAGGGGTAGATTGGTACGGAAGGTGTTAAAGGTGGCACGAGGTGGTCAGATTAAGACACCTAACATGAATACTGTTGCTGTTGTACCGTGGCATAACGGTTCCTTGTACTCTCCATTTGCCCTGATCTCTAGCATATAGAGATCCCCCTCGTATACACTGGCATCCTTCTGTACCAAGCTACAAACAACGGCGTTAAACAATATTCCATAATATTCAACAACATAATACTTTAGAAAATACTGCTACTCTGCCATTCTCGTTCTTCTTTTCTTTGGGACTTACCGAGCGACCTGTTCGCTGACGACATTCTATTTCTTTCTTCTTTGAATGTCGTCAGGTGCGTTGGACCAAGTTGAGACCGAGCCCACAAGTGAAGATTTGGAGCAGTTCCAAGAAGACCAAGAGCTCTAGATAATTGTACTTTGTTCTTTCCAGTATTTCCTTTTATTATTATGCCACTGTTTAGGCATTGCTTTTCCATTCCAGTTGCATTTTCATTTCATGCATTGTACAAAGAATGATATTAATAAAAGTTGCTGTTATTTCAATATCATTTGTCTCTTGTGATTATTTTATATTGCTTAGTTACGCTTAGCGTATGTACTTCTGAGTACATACGTAGCGGGCCTCGTCACGTCCACTTCGCCGTACACTGGGAAGCGGGGCGTGACAGGTTTTGTTGGTGGCCCATGCAGGTCCGAGCTGTGTGAATCCCTGTCATGCAGTTCTGGTCTGCGTGAACAACCTAAGCAATATAACACAAGAAACAGCAACTAAAATATTCTTTACAATTCATGTTCTTTGAATCTTACAAGTCTTTATTCCTTGAATCTTATCATTTCATGTATTTGAATCTGTCCTAATCCAAATTTTTCTTCAGGGTTATGGATTCCCCGAACAATTCCCCGAACAACACCTGCACCAACGCCAACAATACCCCTTCAGCACTACCTCTCACTCCAGTTGTTTCCGCACCATCCACTGAGCAAACCATGCTATTCGATGTGATCCGCAGTCTGCTAGAGGGACAGCAACAACTTCTGAGTCGTCCTGAGGCAGATGCACCGGGAATAAAACAATTCAGAGCTTTGCACCCAAAGCAATTCTCGGGTAAAGGAAGCCCTCTCGAAGCAGAAGAATGGGCACAAAGTATTGAAGACGATCTGGCAGCAGCTCAAGTGCCAGATAATGCTTGGGTCCGTGTAGCGAAGCTACAGCTCACGGATAACGCTCGTAATTGGTGGAAGGCGGAAGAAACCCGTCTGGCACAGCCGATTGAATGGAAAACATTTCACGAGAAGTTTGACACGAAATATTTCCCTGTGACCGCCAGGTTCGCTATGGAGCAGCAATTTATTTATCTACAGCAAGGATCAATGTGGGAGAAATCAGTAGATGAATATGATGCTGAGTTCACTATGTTGAGCCGATTCGCGGCACACCTGATACCGACGGACGAGATCAGAGCCCGTCGTTTTCAGCAAGGTTTGGACACCGAGATCAAGGCTGCTCTAGCCACCGGAAAGTTTTTGACTCATGAGGAAGCCCTTGAAGCTGCCCGCAGTTACGAGGCAGTGATAAAAGAGAGGGGAAGACCTCATTCTGTAGGAGTCAAGCGCCCTGCCAACCAGATGGCAGGTGGAGCCATGTCCAGACCACCCTTCGTGCCAAGGCGACCCGGAGTACCAACTCATCGTCCTAGCCCAGCCTTTTGCACCTACTGCAAGAGAAAGGGGCATATGATGAAGGATTGCCGTCGAGCCAACCGCCTTTGCTTGATCTGCGGTTCAGCCACTCATGATATTGGATCTTGTCCTCAAAGGCAGAACTCGATTGCTGCATCCCGGCCAGCAAATACTTATCAGCAGCGGCCAGCTCTTCCGGCACTTGCTACCAGACTTGCACTGTCTGCACCACCTAGGGGACCACAAGCTGCACCACCTCCTCGACAGTTCCATCAAGCACAAAGGAACGTTCAGAGGAATGCTCCTCAGGCCAGGAGGAATGTGCCGAAGCGCCAGGCGTTCATGATGTCTGTTGAAGAAGCTGAGGCCACTGGCCAAGTCATTACTGGTAAACCTACTTTCTCAAATTTATCTTTTAGTTATGTTTACCTACACACTTTCCCTATACCTAAAACCTATCCCATATACCTTAGGTACAATCCTAGTAGCTTCACTACCTGCACTTGCACTGTTTGATACTGGGGCATCCCACTGCTTTATGTCGCAACGGTTTGTCCGAACCCATGCGATTCCAGTCTCACCGCTTGTATCCAGCTGGAACGTCAGTTCTGGAAATGGTGTTCTAAAGGCAACAATGGGATACAGCATGTGTCCAGTCATCGTCTGCAGTCGAGAGTTTTACGCCGACTTCAAAGTACTGGACATACCAAACTTCGATGTGGTTCTAGGAATGGACTGGCTTGGAACCTTTTATGCTACCATCGACTGTCGTCAAAGGAGGGTAGTATTTGAGATTCCAGATCATCCGGTCTTCTATTTCAAGAGTGGAGATCGTACACTAGAATCAAGCACTTACAAAGCAAAGCCAAGGGAAGCAGTAGTTGCAGCAGCTCATGCAGAAGAAGAAACAAGACCGGAGGTAGTTCGAGAGTTCGATGATGTATTCACTGACGATATATCAGGTTTGCCTCCTGATCGAGCTCTTGAATTCAGTATTGACTTAGTACCAGGAGCACAACCAGTAATCAAAGCACCCTATAGACTAAGTCCGGAAGGATTGAAGGAAGTACGAACACAGTTGGACGAATTACTGGCGAAAGGATGGATTCGTCCCAGCACTTCAAGTTGGGGAGCACCTGTACTGTTGGTGAAGAAGAAGGAAGGTTCATACAGAATGTGCATCGACTATAGGGCCTTGAACGAAGTTACTATAAAGAACAAGTAGCCACTCCCGCGCATCGACGATTTATTCGATCAGCTAAGTGGATCTTGTGTCTTCTCTAAACTAGATCTTCGTTCAGGATATCATCAAGTGAAGGTCAAGGAGGCTGATATTCACAAAACAGCTTTCAGAACTCGTTATGGACATTACGAATTTCTAGTAATGCCATTTGGAGTGACCAATGCACCAGCAATCTTCATGAACCTTATGAACCAAGTTTTCCGGGAGTATTTAGACAGGTTCGTTGTCATCTTCATCGACGACATCCTGGTATATTCTAAGAATCGGAAAGAGCATGCGGAGCACTTACGAATTGTCCTGGAAACACTTCGACAACATAAGCTTTATGCCAAGTACAGCAAGTGCGAGTTTTGGCTAAAACAAGTTGGTTTTCTTGGACACATCGTATCAGGAGAAGGGATTTCTGTGGATCCAGCAAAAGTTTCAGCAGTCAGCGAATGGCCTACACCAAAATCAGTGAAGGATATTCGGAGTTTCTTGGGTTTAGCTGGATATTACAGAAGATTCATTGAAGGCTTTTCGAAGATAGCAACACCCCTGACCAAGCTCACACGAAAAGATGAGGAATTTGTGTGGTTAGTAGCATGCGAGCAAGCTTTCGTAGAACTCAAGTCAAGACTGACATCTGCACCTATTCTCGTCATACCGGATCAATCTGGAGGATTCGAAGTGCATTGCGATGCATCCGGTAAGGGATTAGGATGTGTTCTACATCAGCACGGTAAGGTTGTGGCTTATGCTTCAAGACAACTGAAGACTCATGAGCGCAATTATCCGACGCATGATCTAGAGTTGGCAGCTGTTATTTTTGCTCTCAAGATTTGGCGCCACTACTTACTTGGTGAACGAATGAACATCTACACAGATCACAAAAGTCTGAAGTATGTGTTTACTCAGAAGGAATTGAATATGCGGCAGAGAATATGGTTAGAACTTATGGCGGACTTCGACATCAATTTGCAATATCATCCAGGAAAGGTGAACGTAGTACCTGATGCTCTTAGTCGCCAACCATTAGCAATGAATCTCACCGCACAGTGGAAGCTTCAGCAAGACCTACATCAGATGGAGGTCGAACTAGTCATGCCAGGTGATGTTTCAAATTTGATGAATCTACAAGTTCAATCAACTATTGTCAATCAGATCAAAGCAGCTCAAGCCAGCGATGCTAAGTTGCAAAAGATCAGAGAACAAGTGGAGAATGGACTCAGAACAGATTTCATCATCCATGAAGACGGATCTTTGAGATACGGCAGCAGATTGTGTGTACCAAAAGGTCCTGTTCGGGAAGAGTTAATGAAAGAAGCTCACAGCTCTCCCTATTCAGTACATCCTGGAGGTACCAAAATGTACAAAGATCTACGTCAGAATTATTGGTGGCATGGAATGAAGCGTGAAGTAGCCAGGAGTGTCGCAAAATGTTTGGTGTGTCAGCAGGTAAAGGCTGAACATCATAGGACAGCTGGACTACTTCAACCGTTACCAATTCCAGAATGGAAGTGGCAGCACATCACGATGGACTGTGTAACTGCTCTTCCTCGCAGCACAAAGGGTAACGATGCGATTTGGGTCATTGTGGATCGACTCACAAAGTCGGCTCACTTCATCCCATTTCGAGTTGGCCAATCAACTGAGAC